>JASPKZ010005683.1:965000-1112500 GCA_030220185.1 Diploptera punctata
GTCTCTTCCTTCCTCTATTATTTCTTATCGCCCTTCGTCTTATCTCATTTAGAAAAAAATAGTCTGGTCTGGTAAACCCCAGGTGTTTAAAATATGTGGTTGTGGTTATCCAAGGGGGCACATTAGGGTACTTCCTCAGAACTATGAGCCTTGTACTAGCTTAGGACAGAATAGGGCCAAATAGAGGGTTGTAGTCCCTCCTTGAGGCTCTTGACCCAACCAGAATATGGTGATATGAATTGTGTATGAATACTTCATGTGTCGAAACCATGAACACCATAACAGACTGCATAACACCGTAGAATAGATTCAATGTCCATTCATTCACAACAACGGTGGGTCCTGTAATACGAGTACAATGAACCTACACAAAATTGCCGTGTTACGGGTATAATAACTCAAGCCATACGTTGTTCTAATCTATTGGTAGTCTCTTTCCGGACACGTGATTATATTATGTGAAGTAACTGATCGTTCCTAGCTACCAGTATCCAATAATAATGTTTACTTCTATTTACAAATTTTGCTTGTAGAACTGTTAAAAGTGAACGGGTAAAAAATATAGTTATCCGCTATCTGCTTTTCAGCAGTACAGTATGTTAGAACCTTAGCTTTCGCGACAAATCACGCTATGCCCAAGGGTAACACTTTTTTGTTAGGGGCGAAAATGTATTCTGCGCCCTTTCTCATATTCACATATGTTTCTACCTGAATTGTTATATTTTCATTGCAAGAAGCTGAGCTGAATTTCAGATGCTAATAAATATTTTGTTTTCTTATCGTGTGGGTTGTTGGAATGAAAATCTATTGGTTATGTACATCACATATAAACTGTAGCTCGTTTTACGTTGTAATCTCAAACCAAATTTTCTCTGTAAATGCATTCTGTATTTTTTTTTTAAATCTTATTCGATAGTTTCACGTCCAAACAGTAATTTATTATTTAGGAAGGAATCTAAATGTTAATATCATTAGTACTTACTTACTCACTGGCACTATCGAACCCGAAGGTTCATGGCCGCGCGGACATAAGCTCTCCATACATCCCTATCCTGAGCTAATGCTTTCCAATCATTCCCTGTATAATCTACTTCCCTTAAATCATAGTTAATGTTGTTCTCCCACCTCATTCTTGGTCTACCAACTGGGCGTTTTCCCTCTGGCTTTCCTACAAGAAGCTTCCATGCACGTCTTTCATTCCCCATACGCGCAACTTGTCCTGCCCATCGCAGTCTACGAGACTTAACTGTTCTTATTATATCTGGCTTCCTATAAAGACCATGTAGTTCATTGTTATGTAGTCTTCTCCATTCACCTGTCTCTTCATCACTCTTTGGTCCAAAAATTTTCCTAAAAACTTTATTCTCAAATACTCGTAATCTCCCTTCCTCCCTTAAAGTAACAGTCCATGTTTCGCACCCATATAATATAACTGGTAGAATAATAGTTTTATATATCTTCAGCTTAACGTTTTTTGAAAGGAGTTGGAACATCAAAAGTCTCTGCAATGCATAATAGCATGCATTTCCAGAATTGAGTCTATGTTTCATTTCTTTGTGCATCTCATTCCTATTTGTGATTATTGTTCCTAGGTATTTGAATTCAGCCACTTCCTCAAAATTTCCCTCATTTGTCATTAGCTGTCCATTTCCATTATATACTGAATTTCTACGTGTGACCATATATTTGGTTTTACTGATATTTATAATAATGATAATATATATATATATATATATATATATATATATATATTGTTTACACATCTTCCTGTGCCTAAAGTTTTATTTTTCTTCTCCACTCGACACTATCCCTCCACTCCATGCCGTCTAGTCCTCTTGTTCTCATTCCTTCTTATTTCTTGCACCCACGAGTTTCGAGGTCTTCCTTTCCTTCTTCTTCCAGTTGGACAACATTCCAATAATAATAATAATAATAATAATAATAATAATAATAATAATAATGATAATGATGATAATAATAATAATAATAATAATAATAATAATAATAATAATAATAATAATAATAATTGGTTTGTCCACGTAAAGAGAATGTCAGATGACATGATACCTAAGATTATGTTAAATTTTGAAGAGAAGGGCAACACAAGAAATGGGAAGGCCAAAAGAACATTGTGTTCAAGGAGTGCATAGGAATATGGTGTCGAGAGAATTAACAGAGAATAGGAATGTAGGGATGTATGGGGGAGTAAATTTTACAATGAGTTGTAAATAAACTACTGAGAAATTATTTTTAAAAATTAGATTTAGTAGCAGTTTAGTAGTATAACTCTGCTAGCCGTTTGATCTATCGGGAAAAAGTCGAAACAACATGCTACTAACCGAATATGGCATAATCGTTCATTGCAATTCTTTAATAAAACACGTAAACTACTTTGTCATATTTTCATTCACTCACGAACAGGTTTACAATGTATTATCACATCTTCCTTTGACGTATGTTCTACACTCTTATCCGTTTCCCCCAAATCTCTCTACCTTTCTAGTCCCTGACTTGTAATTCTATTTCATTTGTCTCTTTTTTATGTCCTGCAGCCACGTATTTTTGGGTCATTTTTGTCGTAGTATTTTAAAATCTGTAAAAATGGGCTAAATTGCATTCTTAATTGATTGCATTAAGGACTGTTAACTATAGGGAGGCTACAAATAATGCGTTAACATAGGCTTCTTGCATAGAAATACAAAATCGAGAGCTTAGATATAGGACAAAAATGATGATACTGTAGAAAATATAATTCATGCATTGTTCAAAATATCCTCGTAACTTTTCCTGGGCAACAAGCAAAAAAAAAAAAAAAAAAGATAAAAATGTTAACTGAAATCTGATTAGCGATTACTAGTTAAAGAAATTGAATACACCGAAATTTGTACAATGTATGTACAGATGTTATAATCTTCTAGGGCTTGTAGAGAGAACTGTATAAATAACGTTTTGAATAGAAATATTTAACGGGAAAGGTATGGTTTTCGTGTTACAGGTACAAGTTCGCATTAGGCGGTTAAATCTCCCACATCTCCCGAGGATAAATGAATAGTAAATTCATTATTTATGACTCAATTAATTATATTACACAACCCAACATTTACTGATTTGATGACAACGTCCAATGTCAAGGGAAAAATAAAGAAACTTCACTTTGCAAGAATAAGATGTAGCGAGCGTACCAGATTATTATTCGCAGGTACTGTGTCTGTAACAAACTTGGTAGTAATCATATCGAACCGCTGTTGTAATGGATAAGTACTAATCAGAATGTTAAGTATGGTGCCTTGGTGCAGAGGTACGGTACTTGCGTTGGTTTAAGTCCCCATAGGGATGAAATTTTCTCATGGAATTTCAGTCAGTAAGGGACCCGGCATCGCCAGAAATTTGGGTAGATATAATTAGTAGCGGCTTCAGGTTGAGAAAATCAGATTTAATAGCTGGGAGACCCGACACGCTGACTACATGTCACCCCTACAGTATCTACATGATCGTTCACCTCTGTGTTTATCACATGTGGATGTGAAGCCAAAATCGGCTGATAGGCGAAGGGCATTCTAGGCATGTCGTGCCATGGAATTTCAGTTTTAAAGTGGAAAGTGATTCTTCTTTCACATAGGCCATACTTCTTCGTATTATTGTAAGTTCGTCTCGACAAAAATGACTGCAATTACAGTGGTCAACATGATTTTTGTCTCATTAGTACCAATAGCTGTACTTAATGCAGTTTTTTTATCGTGTTTTCAAATATGTATTCGGAATTTCCATTCACCCACAGTTTTTTTTATTTGAATTTCAATTAATGGTTTTAAATAATTATTTTTTAATAAACGTTTTTTCGTCCACTAGTCCATTGTAGAATAAAACCAAATGAGCTAACTCAAATGGTTTTCAGCTATGGAAAAGCGATATAAAGGCAAATGGAATCCTAATATGCTGGCCGGTTATTGTTAGACCATCAAGAGGGATGTTCCAAAGGCGAAATATAGCAGAAAATCGTCATTTCTTACTTTCTAGGTGAGTCCGAATGTTCGAATATTGTGTAGTTACGAATGTAGAAAATATTAAAGTGTTAGAAATTGTAAATGCTGTCTCTCGGAAACCTTGCGTGATGGAGAAAAACCGGTATCATATTTGAATTCAGGGAAAAAATACTATCAGAATCACATATTTTTCTTTCTGAGACAAAAAGAAAGTTTATTTTTTTGTTGCTCAGTGTTATATAAGAATGGATAAACTAAGCCTATATCTGACTAATATCACAGTGGATTCCTGGCTATATAAATCTATAGGTTATGGAACTCTAATAATAAAATAGATTATTTTAAGTCTAGTACGGAGGATATTCTGATGCACTCGAAAATCCGGAAAAATGCACGAATTTTTCGAAAAATGGCTTAAAAAATCGAAAATTTTGCACAATATCATAGAACATTAATGTGTGTATATGATTTGGAACGAGAATCAATTCTTTCGTGAGGACAACTACTGAATAGTGAAATCAGATTTAAAATTAGGAAATTGCGTCAGTTTACCATATAACTACCTGTACTGCTTTCTTTTGGAAATATTTAAAACAATAAAACATGTACCTGTGATGATACAGTCGTACTCCACAAATTAGAAATGTTTAAAATAATCAACTAGGCCAATCGGAACTAGTTCCATTTTCAAAGCTGTTTCTATGTAAGTACCCAATAGAACAGCTTTGAAAATTGAACTAGTTCCGAAAGGCATAGTTATTATTTTAAACAATTCTAATTTGTTGAGTATGACGGTATCATCAAAGGTACAATTTTTATTGTTTGAAATATTTTACAACCTGAACAGTGGTTAATACTATTTTTTTAAAGTTTTTTCCTGGAAGTAATAGTAACCAAATCAGTCGGCCATTACTCTTAGGAATAGTGAAACTGTTAAAAAATGATGGATCTTCCAGACGGAAGAAGAAGCGTTGGAAGACCTAAAGCTAGGTGGATGATTGAAGTTTTAAAAGATGTCCATAGACTTAAAATTCGAAATTAGTGGACAGTCGCCAGGAATAGGGAAGTCTGGAGGAGAATACTTACGGAGGCTATGACTTGACCTGGGTTGTTACACCAAATATGATGATTATCATTATTATTATCATTATTTTTATTATTATCATCATCATCATCATTCCCTATTTTTTTATTGCGGATGAGCCCATGTAGGACTACGCAAAGTACTTAGAGGCGTTTCCTTTGAGCCCAAATTTCTTTGATTATTATTATTATTATTATTATTATTATTATTATTATTATTATTATTATTATTATGAACTGTCGTACCACGGATTTTAATAACTTCATTGTATCCACTTATATTATTTAACCCATGTTGTTAATTCCTGATAATTTGATATCTTACATCTATTATAGAACAGTTCACGACTAACTTGAGAATATTTTTTTTCCTATTGCTGGCAGAAAAAAAATCAAACTCTAGATTTTCTGGAAAGTTCAACATAGTTTCCTGCCAAGAATTAAAAAAAAAATACTCTAACATAAGATTGATGTTCAAAATTTTTGCAACACACTGGAGCTGTTTGACGTATGACATATAAGAAATATGATGAATATTTATTTGCAAGTGAAAAAGTGATTTTTTAGGAACAGGTCTGTGGCATATGTGTATATACTGTGCGGGATGACATATGAAGGTTATATCGCACTGACAGTGACGAAACTTGGTTGTGGGGACGATGATAGAATGTGAGACCTGGGCTGGAGACTCGAGATAACGGGGGTGGAATATCGTATGGGGGTGGGTGACAGAAACTCCAGAAACATCAAAACTCCTTGCCTCGCTCCGCAGGAAATAAGGACAACTTTTACGATGATTTCTTCTACTAAGTCATTTTTTGTTTCAAAAATACGTTTTTGTATTCCTTCACGCATTTTACTTTAAAAAACAAACAAATATCAATCAAATTCACATGATTCGTTGAAGAATTAAAAATGCCAACAAAATAAGAATAAAAATAATTCCTTCCAGACAATCTGTCTGTAGGCTATAGTTAACACAACTCGCTAGAACACTTGGTTCCAACCGAATTTTTCTTTCAGGATAATTATGTTGTAAGAATTTTTATCTGATTTTTAAATAGTTTTCGTTTAATTAGTTTTACCGATTTTCAGACACTTGATATTCTCCGACTTTGGTCAACTTCAAATCCGTGATTTTACTGTTTCGCCATTGGGTTGGAAAGAACTCTTGGCAAGGATGGCCGAGAATAGAATACCAAAAGCAGTATACAGCAATTCACCACGAGGAAAAAGAAGTTTGGGAAGACCAAAGAAAATATGGAAACAGCAGTAATTTGGAGTCGGAACAGGCTAGCAAATAAGCCTAAACCGTGACGAAGAAGAAGAAGAAGATCAAAATGTTAAATTATAAAAATCGTACCTGATATTTCATTCGTCCTCAACTAAAACAAATTTCAGTTTAAGAACTTCGACAAGCATTACCTATACAATGTTATATAA
The DNA here is from genome assembly GCA_030220185.1 of Diploptera punctata. Lineage (NCBI taxonomy): Eukaryota > Metazoa > Arthropoda > Insecta > Blattodea > Blaberidae > Diploptera > Diploptera punctata. The sequence goes on from JASPKZ010005683.1 coordinate 971,510, forward strand.
TATTTTATAAAACATTGGCAGTTCCTGCATTACTTTATGGGAGTGAAACTTGGGTAATGACCAAAAAATTACAAAGTCGAATACAAAGTGTAGAAATGAACGTCCTTAGAAGAACAAAAGGCTGCACAAGAATGGATCGGTTAAAAAATGAAGATATAAGAACAGAGTTAAATATATATCCATTAAATGATAAAATCAAAGGATATAGAGAAAAATTGTTTAGACATGTAGAAAGAATGAACGTAACAAGATTACCAAAAGCAGCATTCAACTACAAGCCAAGAGGTTCAAGGAATATAGGAAAACCAGTGAAAAGATGGACAGAACAACTGTGAGGCGGAACAGGCATTTTACCTAGTCCGTGAAGTGAAGAAGATCTTATACAATATTTGACCAAGTTTTTATACTAAAATTTGTCTTATTTGAGGACGAATGAAATATCAAGTATGAATTTTAATATTTTAACCCTTTATTTAATAACGTCACGGTGGTTTACCATGAACTTTAGAAGTATTGATAATATTAGGACAACAATATTAATTAAGAAGTTCCTTTTTATGAAGCTCACTATACTTCCACATACTTCTAGGTCTTCTTTCTGCAAGTGTTTCCCAATAAAAAAATATATTTATACTGTCAACCGTTCAAGCTACTTGCTATCCCCATCTCAATCTCATAGACTTACAAATCCTGGTAACATTAGAGCAGTAATATTAATTATCACTTTGGGTTGAAGGATAAACACTGTATTGTGGAATATTCCTAAATAAAAAAAATATATATTATGGAGTTTCTTTTTTAAATCTTGCTCCATGTTCATTCTCCATTATAATTTACTTTTAGAATTCTATTTTGTATGCCTTTGTCTTATTTTCTCCCTTAACGTAAGAAAAATGTAATATTATATGATTGGTGAGATCCATCACGTGTTTATATGACCAAAAAATATTTATGATCCAGAGCAAAAAATCCTCTCTCGACAGGTTGTATCCCTAGAAGACCCAGTTGGCGTGAGGAACATAAACATACTTACAAACGAAAAGATTAAACTAAGGAAGAGACAGAGATAGAGAGAGACAGAGATAGAGAGAGACAGAGAGAGAGAGAGAGAGACAGAGATAGAGAGAGACAGAGAGAGAGAGAGAGAGAGAGAGAGATTTTCGGTCTCGAGGAAACCATCCCTTATTGCGTCATACGTGACCGAGATGTCATTTTTTGTTGATTACTTCTGCACAACTCGTGTTCTCATAATAAAAAATTTTTTCTAGGTAATATGAACTATGAAATCAATTGTTTTCTTGGGCTATCATATTACCTTCAATTACCCTTAAACTATTGTTGAATAAAAATATGTGGTTTACCTATCTGTACACACAGATTGAAAATAACAAGTAGGCCTACACATATGTGAAATACACAAATCATATTCAAATTTAAACAAATCTTCAATTAATTTATTTTCATAAGATCTCGTGAAAAAAGCATATACCAGTATATATTTTTACGTCTAGCTGTCGCGTGGGATTCAGATGGAATTTCTTGAAATTTTCTTCATAGATATTTACACAAAATTTCCAGATTAGCTTTATTTATTTGACATTAATTCACTAATTCCTCACAAGTAATTTGCTGCTAATAAAGTATTTTCCTTTACGAATTATTTCACCAATAAATTTTTCATACCCACCAACATTAGTCCACAGGGACAAATCATTTTTTTTATTTCACGCTTGTGATTATTTTACGTATATATATATATATATATATATATATATATATATATATATATATATATGACACGTAATCTACGATTTTACTTTTCTTCTGAAGGAAGCTATTCTCAGGATGTTTTTGCTCTTAAGTATTCCATCGACTTGATCCGGGTTTTAACTTTCAATACTTTGAATCAGAAGAATCATAGTAACCACTAGTGTATCGGAGCCAACTCAATGATTAATTTTAATGATATTGTAAATGATGATTATGAAACAATTGACTCTGCTATTGAAAATCCAACCAAGCATATGACTTAATGACTGAGTAAAATTAGGGGAGGAAAAAAAGTATGTTGGCCGCGGAATTTGAAGGCGGAACCTTCTCCAGAATTCAAGTACGAAACGCTAACGCCTAAAAAAATCAGCAGCTACAATATAAAAACCATAGTATATTTTTCTAACATTATTTTTACTTCATTGGATCGTATTTTGATTAATAATATTTTTAAATATCTTGTCCTTGTTCCCAATTTATACATGGGTAGACTCTGGTGGAGAACATTCTGTATTATACAGCATCTTGTTATAATGGTATCTGCTCTTTGTTGCGTCATCTTAACGATACACAAAGTTTAAGCTAGAATCGAGATATTTTTCTCCCAAATGTGGCATCTGACTAAGTCTGTCATGACCTTCCTTTTTAAGAATCTTCTTTGAAGTTTCCTTTTTACATTTCCCCTTTATTCTGTTATTCCCATCAGTTGTAACAACTTTTCCACTGTAACAAACGAAAAGACGCTAGTAAAGGAAACATAACCTCGAATAATGAGCTTCATATTTCGAAAAAAAATGAATCTATGTGTGTATGTATATGTGTTGTGTGTAATGCATTGAAAATATATAATAAAAAAGAGTCCCGATAACGAGGTTGTTACGGGTTCCATAATGCAGAAATGTTGCAACTATGTAATGTCTTACGTAGGAAATTCTCTTTTCGTTTGTCACATGAATTCAAAGGAACATCTTTCAACAAGAAGCATTTTCGTTTTATCAAATTTATGTCGTACATATTAATACGATATATAGTATACATCGTTCACTAATTACGCATGTAAAAATGTATGTGTGGTCTTTATTTTCGATGTGCTCGAGAAAGAAATATTATCTTAAACAACCAATGCCGTACTAACTAAGATGATAGTATACTCCACTTCTATATAAGGCGGGCTTGAAATTTTAATTATAAAATTTTCAATATCGGAGCTGAAGGAATAATGGCATAATATATATATTTTTTTATCTCTATATTGTGTACCAGATCCAGGAGTAAAGTAAAAAAATAACCGCACTACATTTTCTTAGGAATGGGTACGATACTATTGATAATGATTCGTCCGTCTGATGGTACCATTAACTCTGGAGGTCTACTTTGGTGTTTTTTGACAAGAGTAGGCTTATCCCAGCACAGGGTTTGACCTTCTCTCTTCTCTTCATAATAATCGCTCCCATACAAGACTGGAAAAGGGTACTATTGATAGTGATTCGACCGTCGAATGGGACCATTAACACTGGAGGTCTGTTTTGGTGCTTTTTGACTGGAGTTAGCTAATCCCAGCACCGGGTTTAACCTTCTCCCTTTTCTTAATAACCATCATCTCCCATATACAACACACTTACATACAAACAATCACATATGCAAATTCATCCTACACTCCTCTCTGTGCACAATATAAGAATGTTACATATAACCTATACAGGATGTCATGCCAAATTGGTGCGTAAATTTAACACAGATCGCATTATCGCTATCTATCCATCTATCGCGGATTCGGAATGACAAAAAGTTGAGAGTTCCATTGGATTATTAGCCTAAACAAGTTATTGTTCCAATATTCTACCCAATGAACTTCTCGTTCGCCGGGTTTATTGTTCGTGGTGTTTATGTAGTCTATTTTTATTATATTTTCCACTTTGGGAGACATTTTGCGAAGGCGACATGTACTTGTTTGTGTGGAGGAGTGTAGAAACAGTGTATAATCTGCGCTAAAACTAAAGAACCTCAGTTCTTTGATATAGCCTGAACTCACCCCCCTCTCCTTTCCTCTCATAAATTCCAACGAACTAAAGACAATCCTTCCCATTATGCTTTTAAATACTAGTAAATAAATGGCGAAATTTGTTCTGAAATAACATATGACATTTCCAAAATGCTTAAAGCAGGGGGTTTGAAATTAGCATTAATGGTTAATCTTAGATAGTGGTATGAGGCAATGTTCTTAATTTTGGGGAAAAGTATATATAAGTGAGAGAGGATGATAAAGAGAAGGAAGAAGATGAAACCCAGGATCGACAAACAACTCACTCTGTCGTAGCATCAAGGGGACCTCCATACTTAATTTCTGCATTCGACGAAAAAATCGCTATTATTTGTACCACATGCCCTTTCATATATATCCTACTGGAGAGATACTGAATTTAATCCAGGCGTCTGTGGGGGATCTAGCAATTAGAAGTTATACACCCTTTTTTAATATGTTCATTGGAGTAAATTTAATTTTATTGTCGAGTATATTAACAATTACCTCAAATAAAATTTGATTTAAAAAATGATTTCTTATCCAAGTAAATGATTATTTTCAAGAGTAATACTATAATTGAATTATCGGATATATTCATGGAATAACATCTTCGATGAGGAGTATACTGAACTGAGTCCTATCACTAAGTACAGTGAAACGTCATGCAGACTCTAAACCTTAGTTTACTTAATCAGATTTGGCTATTTCCCAATTCCAGTAGGCCTATATACCCAGTGCTATTGCGAGCTGAGAGGACCCCATTCCAAAAACTATAGTTAAAGAAACAATTATGCATCCTTGATTAAGGGTAAAATATTATTTCTCATAAAATAGTTAATTTCCCAATATATTTCTTAAAAACTGAAATTATGTATATATATTTTTTTTCAATTTTATACAGTTATTTTGACTGCTTCCATGGTGTAAAGATTAGTTTATGACTAGCATCCCATTGGTACCGTATTCGATTATTGAGTATACCATATAAATTTTCTGTGATCTAAAACGGGATCCCTACTGCCTCCTGGGGGTAACTGGGTAGTAGGGGAAAACCTGATAAAATAACTAAGATTAAGATTATAAAAGTAATTATTCATTGTAATGAAATAAATATAAAACTTTCAGCCAACGTTTTATAAAACCAAACTTTTATTTATGATTTACCTTTTCAGGCTACCATCTCAATTGAATGAGTGAGGAGGATAAAAAGAAAAATATTCTATATATTTCACTTTTGAGGAAAATAAAAAAATTAAGTTAATCTCTTAAAAAAAAGAACCCAAATGTTAAGTAGTACTATAATCATCTGTGAGAAATCATAAAATATTAATTTTCATTAATGTCTGATACTAAACATCCCGTGCCCCATCCGAACGTTTTAGGCGCCCTACCTTGATGCAGAGATACAGGATTTGCGCTATTTCGAGTCCCCATGGGGGAAACACTTTTCCATGGTGTTTCGGCCCATATATAACATGTAAACAACCAACATCGTGAGGAATTTGGGTAGTTGAAATAGGTCCACGTTGAGAAAACCGGTATAACGGTTAGGGAACCTGACATTCTGACCATATGTCATCCCAATACTGTTGGATGATCGTTCATATCTGTGCTTAATAAACGTGGATGTGAAGCCGGAAGCCGGCTGATAGACCAAGGGCCATCTAAGCCTATTGCGCCATGGAGAGAAAAAAAAATTAGCCACCAAAGCTTCTGAGTTTAAAACGGCTAAGAAATGGAAAATGTTCCTTCTTACTCTCGCCCATTCAATTGCATTTTCTTTATTTACAAAGCAGGTTACATATTAAATGTTTCAGCTTGAATCTTCAATTTGTCTTATAGGTTGATATAATATGTAACAATTTCTCGTCACAAACTATAGAACAGAAAAACAAAATAATTTGAAAGAGAATGAAAGAACAAAAATTATAAAGAACAAAAACACAGAAAAATGAAACTGAGAGAGAGAGATTCTTAAATTAAAGACGACGGAAGGTAGATATCTGTGAAGTACACATAACGCAAAATAAACAGAGATATCCAATAAAGAAGATAGGATTTATATTACAGTTACAAAATGACATTTCACGAGTTTCAACCCAGAAAATGGGACGTCAAGTTTTAATATACAGTTAGGACCTTGAAGGATACGTTTTTTTATAAAAAACCTAAATCTAAAATACATCTCTGTCATGAAGTAAGACAAAAGTCCTATAACATTACATCACAAACACAATATTCAAAAACCTCTACCAGCATTTACCCAAACACTCTTTACTGCAAGTAATGTCACGAGTGATACCCAAATCATCGATAAATTCGCGAGTCACGAAATCAAGAGTGACATTTTTTAGGACTACTACATCATCATCCATGCAAGTATTAGGCTGTGTGGCCTGTTACGGTCTCAAAGACGAATTTTCCATCCAGCGCTTTTTTGGACGTCCCAGCGATCTTTTGCCTTGGGGGCAGTAACGAAGCATGGCTTTTGGAATTCTATGAGACGGTATTCGTTGAAGATGGGCTTTCCAGTTGTTCTGGTAGTTTTGTAGGCTATATGGTGAAGAATGGGTTCTACATCCAACTCTTCCATAATTTCCTCATTTATTTTATGGTCCCACTTTGTGTAGCCTGCTGTACGGCGCATTAATCACATCTCATTTGCTGTTATTCGGCTTTCATCTCTTCTTCGTATTGTCCATGCTTCACTACCATATCTTAATACTCGTCTTGCAAGAACCTTATAAAGCCGTAATCTTGTGTTCTTCTGTGCTAAAGATGGCTTCATTATACTGTTAATTATCCCAGTTGTTTTTGTAATTTTTTTTATTTTCTTTGATATATCAGCTTCATCTTGAAATGTTAAATTATAACCCTACTTAACGAATAAAATTAAGTTGTTTACTCAAAAATCATTGTTTAAATATAGATACCGCTATTTTAAAAGATATTTATATGTTAAATGTAAACGGTGATGTTTGAAAACAAATAAGAAATGTATGGTTATGTTTCATTTGTTCATTCACTGCAACTTGATCACATTATTTATTGCCAAATACGATCGCAATATTGTAAGAATGCACCCTAGTGGAGAAAACATTAAGCACATCAAACTGTATATTATAACCAACATTATAGGTTATTAATTTTTTTTCTAAAAAACTCAGTAAAATCAGCATTTAAAACAATTATTGAACACACATTATCAAATGTGTAGGTCGATGGAATCTGTTCATTATTTGCTATATTCAACGTACGGTATTTGTTACAGAGTCAGTCACCGCAAAATAATGCTCTGACCTATTCACAATATTAAAAAGGATGAGCATTTTTTATTTTGGTAATCAAACTTTATTTTTTTTAATCCCCCTATGTTTTATAATAAATTATTGATTTATTCAGTCTATAATTTTTATTATTATTTTTATATTTATATTTTTAAATTCGATAATTATCGAAGTGAAATACGACTGTGATTGGTTGTAAAACAAAATTCATTGAAACGTGATTGATCATTGATTCCCATTTGGGACACGAGTTAAATAGTCGATATAATAATTGTATTAGCTCTGTGGAGATAAAATAAGTATTCGAACACCGAACGAGCTAGTTCAGACACGTTAAATCACGGAGTACAGTAGGTCAATCTCGCTATGATTTTTGCACTACTTTTCTCAGTCATCAAATCAAATACCAGTTAATAGTTTCATTACCATGACCAATTTCATAATTAGTTACAATCTCAAAATTAGTTTTTATCTCATCACTTTTTTATACAACGTACTTCATGGAGGTAGACCAGTGGTTATGTTCCTTGCCTCTGGTCCCGAGTGTTGCGAATTCGAACCCGACCGGGGTCGATGGATTTCCTTTTAGGATGGAAAAATCCAAGGAGCAAGTCCTACAGGAGGAACTTTAAGCTGTGGGTCCCAAGTCTGAAGATCTTGAAGTACGTAAAAGAACCTCAAGCCTGAATAAAAAGGCCTTGTACAAAATTTGCCATCCTCATCTTAGTAATACCTTAGTTTCCTAATATATGTCTCATTGGGTTGGTATGCTGACCGCATTCCATTCATGACATCTCTAGGAAAATAAGCGTAACTAAATTAACTCCTAACAAAGGAGAGGCTAAGGCTCAACATTGGACTGTTACGTCGTTGTAGACGTAGATACTTCATGGCACTCATGAAGTCAATGCCCTAAGTTGGCACACTGTAGGTAGGGAACAGAAACTAAAACACATAGGCCTATTAGAAATGTAGACAACAGTATCCATCCTGGTTCTGTGCTCAAGTGGTAGCACATCTGCTCCTGAGAATACAGGTTCGATTCCTGGCATGTTGCAAATTTTAATTACAGAATTTTTAATCTTGGTTCTAGGGGAGGTGGCGATGTATAATTTTTAAACGCAAAACTGTCCTTTAATTACATTAATTGAATTCAAAATCCGTCTTCAACCTATGTTAAACTAGGCTGGTGCTTTTCTGCAATAGTAGACTATGTGTGGACACCGTATTTCACCTTCTACCTTTTCTTCAACATCATCCTTCAAACATGATACACTACTCATACGCTCTTTCTAGATTCTTATATATTCTTATATATTCTTAATAGATATAAGTAAAGCGATCTGCTGAAGTGGTAGATAAAGTGAAAAAACACATTAACCCCAGTGATTTTAATTGTAGAATTTTTAATCTCGGGACTAGGGGAGGTGGTGGGATATAATTTTTAAACGAAAAATTGTCCTTTAGTTATATGAATTGAATTCAAAATCCGTCTTCAACCTATGTTAAACTAGGCCGATGCTTTTCTACAAGAGTAGCCTATGTGCAGACACTGTATTTCACCTTCTACCTTCTCTTCAACACCATCCTTCAAACATGATACACTACTCATACGCTCTTTCTAGACTCCTCTCTATTCTTAATAGATGTATGTAAAGTGATCTGCTGAAGTGGTACATAAAGTGAAAACAAATCACATTAATCCCAGTGATTTACTTTCCCTCTCGTCTAGTTAGAACGCTGGACTTGTTCATGCGCATCCTAATAATCAACAGAGGTAAAATCATTAAAATAACAAAGGAATAGGAATATTTTAAAATTGGACTTATGTAGGTAAAATAAAGGATTCTTTTAGATGATAGGATAGAATTTAACTAGGTTTTGGAGAGTAGAATTTATTACCAGGTTTTATACAGTTTGAATTGATTCCTGATCCGGAGAGAGGTGTTTCTGCGAACTCCGTATAAGAGAAGCAGACAAAAGAAAAAGACTCCAATAGAACATGTTACGTAATAAAGTAACCTGCTCAATTATTATCATTTTACATCGTTGTACATTGTAGTGCTTCTTTATAAATGAGAAGGATACCAAATTCATCTTAAAATTCACATGCGTGAATTAATGAGAAGATGCTCAAGCGTGAAAACTTTGCTTTCCTATTTGGCAAGATATAAGGGGATATATATAAGTCCACCGCTGTTGTCTCGAGGTAGCGTGCTGCCTTGTCACGCAGCGGGTCCGGGTTCGATCCCCGGTCGGGACAGTTTTTCTGGGTGAAGGTTTTATCGGGTTTTTTCCTAACCTGTAAGGCAAATGTCAGGAAATCTTTAAGGCCCAAACGGTCCCGAAATCACGTGGCCATCATTATCGTCATCATCCTTCACCGGTGTGGAAAGCAACGGGAAGCTACCACACCTACAATTTCCTAGTAAAGCTGCAAAGCATAGCATGAAAATGCTATGATTGCAGTGAAGGACCTGCCCTCGGGCAAATTATTATGGATGGATCATTAATAGGGCCTTATTAATATTTTTGTTTGTTTTTTCCTTGTCACTCTATATTGAGTAATCTATGCTTATTATTATTATTATTATTATTATTATTATTATTATTATTATTATTATTATTATTATTATTATTATTATTATTATTATTATTAATAATAAACTTGTACATAAATCATAATGTTTATTATACGTATAATGTCCACCGCTGTGGTCTCGAGGTAGCGTGCTGCCTTGTCACGCAGCGGGCCCGGGTTCGATCCCCGGTCGGGGCAGTTTTTCTGGGTGAGGTTTTTATCGGGGTTTTTCCTCACCTGTAAGACAAATGTCAGGAAAACTTTAAGGCCCAAACGGTCCCCGAAATCATATGGCCATATCCCTTATCATTATCATCCTTACCATTATCATCCTTCACCGGTGTGGAAAGCAACGGGAAGCTATCACACCTACACAATTCCCTAGTAAAGCTGCAAGCATAGCATGAAAATGCTATGATTGCAGTGAAGGACCTGCCTTCGGGCAGAATTACTATGGATGGATGGATACGTATAATTTAACCCTGGTGAAGTAGAAGAAAAGACTTTGCAGTCTTAACTCCATCAGGTAAAATAAATAACTATATATACGCTTTTTAAAAGCTTAAGAGTAGAATTTTTAGAACCTATTTTACACTCCTAAACATATGTGAGGTGTCTAAATTTACATCTTCTAGAGCTTGAAATACCAGATCCAGCTGTAACCTTGTCATTCAGGTTGTGACAGAAAAATGCTGTCAAGTGTTTACAATAAGGTTATAGGACTTTAACAGCTGTCAGGCTGAAAGGCATAATGAATGAAGATACAAATAACATTAAGTGAACCGTAAAAAGACGCGTATCATGTTTTTGGTAGGGTAAGATTGTCCATCCCACATCCTGTTCTTCACTGAATCTCAGCAGCGTTAGCCATCTGCTGGCTTGTCCATTAAGTCATTTGGAATCCACAGACACCCCCGCTATTTTTCTTTATTTGTTCCTTGCTGAAGGCTACCTTAGAAATTACCCCGAAGTCTTACACGCACTTCTTTGTCAGTCTTCTTGTTCATTTTCTATTGCTACATCAACACCAAACTCCCGATATTAAATATAACTAACTTACGGGCATTATCGAACGCGAGATCTATTCTCGCGTGGACATGAGATCTCCATACATCCCAATCCTGACCTAATAGTTTTAGATCATTTTTAGTATAATTCATTTCCTTCAAATCATGCTTCATTCTATTCTCCCACCTCATTATTGGATTACACATAAGGATATTTCTTCCTGCATTTCCTCCTGCATATCCTCTTTCATTCCCCAATTGTGCCACATGCCTTGCCTATCACAGTCTACGAGACTTACATTAGATTTCCCATAAAGATCATGTAGCTGACCGTTATGTATTTTTATTCGTTGTAATTCTACAAACTAACATGTAAAATTTTTAATAGATTTTATATTGGCAGGACAAGCAGAAACTTTAATACAAGATATAAGGAACACCTCGAATATTTCATGTACGCGGATGGTAAATCAAGCTATACCAAACATCTCATTAAGACCGGTCATCAAATGAACAAAACAGAAAATACTCTCACGATAATTCACAGAGAAAACATTTCAGCAAAGATAAATATATTTAAATACCTTAAAATTATATAAGAAATAAACAACACCTTAATGAGAACGCACCCCAATCAAACAACCCATTATACGAGATCATCAAAATAAGTCAGTTCTGCTGCAGACACTTTGAATCTACATCGTCGTAAACAACAACAACTAGTAGCAGAAGCTCATCCTGCTGATGATGGAAGTTAACTTCCGAAAGCCCTTCAGATAACATTTTGAATATTTTAACACAATTGAGGAAGACGGCGCCTGCCAAAAGGTACATATTTAAGTTTTTATCTTATGACTATTCACCTGAACGGAATTTGATATGAATTTTATTAGTATTGGTTATAATTCCAATTAAAATCTGGGCGTGAAAGAATTGACAAATTTTGACCAGAGGCCTCTTTTCAGGCTTGAGGTTCTATATGTGCCATAAATCAACGACTCAGATCACATGGCTTTAGATCCTTAATGAACCTTTGCTTAGGATCCACCGACCCATCAGGTCACATAGCTTTAGATCCCTAATGAACCTTTGCTCAGGATCCACCGATCCCGGGCGGATTTAAACCCGCGTATCTTGGAACCAGGAGGGAACAGAATAACTACCAGTCCAACAGGACCGACGTTTCTTTCTGATTTTCCATTAAGGCTCACTTAATGAAATCTGCCACCCTTGCTGAATGCAACATCGGCGTAAATCTAACACCTGTCGAATTTCGGTATTCGTTAGTTTAAAAAGTGATAGGCCTACAAACAAAAATAATTTTAATTGGCGAGTTAAAAGTATCTTCATGGGTAAGTCACATTTCTTTGTTTTCCAGAAATTAACATAAAGCAAAAGGTACTGTAATGAATTTGGAGAACAAATTTTGTAATATTATCGTTTCAGAGGAGCCACCTGAATACAAATTTCCAAATTAACTTGAATTTAAAGGTCTTCAATCTTTACAGTTTTACTGCTTGACGAAAATGACTTGCATCAATGTAACTTTAATTCGTCCAATCATAATATCGTCATAGATGGCGTTCGAGTATGAATCACATGGAACTTCTTTAATTTGGCTCCACAGATGTTTACACAACATTTCCAAATTCACTTTATTTATATCACACTATTTCATACAAATAATTTGCTGTTAATGAAATCTCTTTTCACAATTTTTTTGATCGCTGATAGTTTCACTTAGAAAATCATCTTATCTTCGCTTTTGAATCCACTTCACTAATCCACCATTCGGACAAAGTTGGCTCGTTCGACCCTCGCATCTTTTTATATAAGCGAGGGTATGAACATTCTGACCTTGAGTCTCGAATTCTCTCGAACAAAAGTCCGAGAGATTATTATTCCAGAATCGATGTATCTGGAAAATGATTTCTCTGGAAACCACGACCCAAATCAAGATCCTATTGACTTATAAAAAGTAATGCCCCCGCCCCCGAAATTCAAAGATGGTAATTTGAGCAACGGATCAACAATGCGTCACAATATTTTATGCATTGATTCATGTTCGAGGTGTCAAATCGTCAACAATTTCTCCGTAAACCTTATAATCGTAGATCCTGCTCCTTATATATATGTGATATGTGTGATTGTGTATTATCAATATTAAATAGTATGTGTTAGTTGTGAATCAATGACCATATCCAATTCTGTAAGTAAATCGAATAATACATTGTTTAGTGAATGTATTAAGCTATTTCGATCGATATAAATTAACAAAAGACTGATGACATTAACTTCCAATACAAATTTAAATTTCCCTTGGAATGTCGATAACTTAATGACAAGTGATATTTCTTCAAAATAACAACACAACTTAATATAATGCATCACAAACACACACACTTACACAACTCTCTATTTAAATGAATCTATTAATCAAAATGATCATTCAAGATTAGATAAAGCTGTTAACATACCATTATTATATGATTATGAAGAAAATGATATCTGAACTATATTCGTTATTGCTGATAAATTTTACCTCAATTATTATGCAAATAATTTCTCACTTACCCATACAACATAATGCTCATGTTTTATCGAATGTGACTAACATATGAATATATAGATTGGCAACAGCCTGTTTTGGGATGAAGCAGGAAACCGCTGTCGCCTTTATATTGAGAATAATAATACACTGCTCAAAACAATTAGAGGAACACTTGTAATAAACTGAATAAGTAATTGTTTTTTAAAGCTGTGATGCTGAACGTTAGACAATATGTAAATTGAATTATTAATTTTATCATTGGATACAAATTTTAAATATCCATGGCCTAAATACAGAGAAATTACCTCAAATAACAAATATAGAGAATTTTTTTATTTTGGAAGGCACTGGCCACTTCTAATTGGTAAGCTTCCTGATGTTGCTATAGTGACGAATGTTGATTATTGCCTTGTTTATTGAAGTCTCTGACAAAATGAGGCATTTAAATGAGTTTGAAGTGTATCATGCTCTACATATTTTACAACAAGGTCAATCTCTGCGACAAGTGGCTAGAGAGCTTGGGGTTTCTCCTTCCGTGGTGTCCAGGTTACGCAACAGGCACAGAGAGACAGGTCAGTAGTGTAGAAGACGTGGCCAGGGCCGTAAATTTAAAACAAACTCCCAGGATGACAGATACGTTGTTCTTTCTGCTCTTCGACAGCGTACAAAAACTGCAAAATACCTGCAGAATGACCTTCATATGGCTTCCGGAATCCGGGTTTCAGACCAAACCATAAGGAACATATTAAGGAAAGAGAACATTCGTCCAAAAGGCCCGTTAAAAAACCACGCTTCACAAATGGGCATAAGGCAGCAAGACGTACGTATGCTGAAAACCATGGTGATTGGAACCTGAACCAGTGGGAGTCTGTGCTCTTCTCGGACGAATCCAGGTATCGTCTTACACGTTGTGATGGTCGATTGAGGTGTGGGGACGGCCAGGAGAAAGGTTTTCTGCAGAGGCTGTACAGGAAATTGATAGATTCTGAGGAGGTTCCATAATGGTGTGGGCCGGAGTTATGTACAACAATCGTACGGAGACCTTGTACTTGTTCCCCAGCGACTGAATGCTGTCCGGTATATCGAGCACGTTCTGGAAGAGCATGTAGTACCTGCTGCCATTGGAGTAGGCCCTGGATTTCTGTTTATGCAGGATAATGCCAGGGCACATTCTGCGGCTGTCACCAGGGTTTTCCTGAGGAGGAATGAAATTGAGGTAATGGAGTGGCCAGCGGTCAGCCCAGACCTCAACCCTATTGAACACTTGTGGGATCGTCTGCACAGGAAGGTCAGGAACCGACATCAAGCTCCACAAACTCTGCAGCAACTTGGAGATTGTCTGAAGGAGGAATGGAAGAATATATTCCGCAAGAGGGAATCCAGAATCTTATTGGGAGCATGCCACGAAAGTGCCAAACTGTCATCGAATGTCGTGGAGGCCATACACGATACTAACTGTATATAACGAAAAATAAGCACATGATTCAATTGCTTACATAGCGGAATTATTTGAAAAGTTAATTGTCAGCGTTATTCATTTGTTTTTACCGACATGAGCAATAAATAAATAAATAAATAACCACAAATAATGCACTTTATTAATTTCATGTTTGTACCTTTATCCAATGAAAAAATATTTGCATATTTCATAGTGTTCCTCTAATATTGTTTTGAGCAGTGTATTTAGAATATAGTTCCAATTCATTTCCTCTCAGTTCTCACTATTTTTTCAGGAGCAAATGCAATAAATTTGTTTATAATAACAATAAATGTATTAAATTATTAGTGCCTATTATATAATTTTAATTTGTAAATAAATAAATATTGGTCAACTAATAAATTCAATATTAAGATGAATCTAATAAAATTACACCTTCAAATCAACACATATTTAAACTGAAACCATACAATATGTATTCGAAAGATGTTTGCTAGTTTCTTGGAGCGGTATAGGGCCTACACACGCGAACATATTTACTATGTACTGATTTTTTTTCCTACTTATTTGCTTCGACCTACATTCTCTATTTTGTATTCGTGTGTATCAGGAGCTCACATAATCGAAATTAGGGAAAAAATGCCCTCCTTTACCATTATTCTTTTTAACTACAATTTGAATATTATTAATATCTAATAAGATTTGTTAAACAGATAATCTTTAAAAAAAATTGAATTTAATTTTCAATATTATGGAAGCAATAGAAACTTTAAAATGTACTAATCTGGACAGGGAAGGAACCTGCGACCCTTAAGTGACTTCTATACCCTTTAAAAGGAATTATGTTAACATAATATTCAAATTATATATTGAAAATATTAAAAATACATTTGTGTAAAACATTTTTTATGTGGAAAAAGTGCACCTTGAGAAAGGTTGGAGTCCCCTGGTTCCCTAAACCTATATCCCATTACAATCTCACGTGGGGTGGCGCAGAATATTGGTAGACATTTTCTATACGGACCGTTTCCTTCACCTTATCGAACCGAGTTCGCATTTCTGTCACTGCAGAATCCCCACTTGTTTCTGATATATCCCCACACCTGCTATAGCTGTGAGTTTATACCGAATTCTAAATCCAATTGTTATGATTATCACTGGATAACAAATTTCAAACTTCTTCTGTTCTTCTTCTTCTTTCACCATATGCTGAATTCAGATACTGAATCCCAATTTTCCTATCAACCTACCATATTTTTAGGAAACTGAATTGAAATTTTCCTTACAAAAAAAACTAATTTCAGTATTCTGGTAATTCCGTATGATACATAATTTTATAAATGCAATAATTATTAAGAAATAAGTGTGTAGAATCTAAACAATTTTCTGAATGACTTATAATCATTTTTTTTTATTTTACTCGCATTCTAAAAAAAAGACTGGGAGATTTCCGCTTATGAACAACAATAGGAACATCCCTAATAAGCTTTCGACAATAGTCAGCTAACATGTTGGCTGACCATTGCCACCTCTATCTTCTTTTCATGACAGATATGTATTGATGAAAACGTTCTCCTTGTTCATCGCTCATGGCCACCGGGTTCGGAAGAAAGAAGTTCAGGTGGGAATTAAGGAATGTATTTTCAATGACATATTACACTCCAATTTTGTAATTGCGTTTAACATGTTCTCAATAATTTATTGAAAATAATTACATTATAATAAAGCCCATAAACAAACAAAATTAAAATTTCATAAAACAATGGCAGTTCCTGTCCTTTTATATGGGAGCGAATCTTGGATTACCATTACCAAATAAGAAAGTAAAATCCAAGCAGCCAAGATGAAATTTTTAAGAAGAGTAAAAGGATGTCCCGCGCCGTAGCCGAGCGGTTAAGGTAGAAAGCCTTGGCGCAGAGCTACGGGACTTGCGCTGGTTCGAGTCTCCATGGGGGAAGAAATTTTCTCATGGTATTTCGGCCAGTATGTGACGGTGCCCACCCAGCATCGTGAGGCAATTGGGTAGCTACAATAAGTAGCGGCTCCAGGTTGAGGAACCAGCTATAACGGCCGGGGGACTCGACATGCTAACCACATGTCAACCCTACACTGGCTGTTGATCATCTACCTCTGTGATTGACACATGTGGATGTGAAGGGCCAGCAGCCGGCTGGTAAAAGGACAACCGCTGAAAAGTGGAAAGACCCTCAATCGGAATCGTAAAAGGATATACTAGAATGGACCAGATAATAAACGTTTATATTCGTGAAGAACTGCAGATCTACTCCACGAAAGAAAAAATATATAATAAGAAACAGTGGAAAGAACATGTAGAAAGAATGGAAGAGAGTAGATTCAGATTACCAAATAAAATCTTACATTATTTTCCGAGAGGAAGAAGAGATATTGGACGTCCTCGAAAGGCATGGTCTTCGATCTATTAGTGAAGACGGAACAGGCAATCAATGCCTAAACCAGGAAGTGAAGAAAAAGAGATAATTACATCATCACATACACAGAAGACAATATTAAAGTAACACATGGCATAAACTAACTCACTGAGACTATCATGGCCACGCGGAGATAAAACCCAAGTCTAAGCTAATATTTTCCAATCATTCTTTGAATAATAATTTCAAATTCTCAAACAATAATTTACGTTAATATACCACTTCATTCTTGGCCTACCAATTGGGCGTTCTACCTTTATTTTTATTAATTTATTTAACGATGCTATTTAACAGCCTAAATAATTACCCTCGCAATTTAAATCTGGGCGTAACAGGTCAGAACAAATTTTACTCAGATGTCTCCTTTTTCAGGATTGACGTTCTTTCACGTGTCCTAAATATATGTGTTTGTATGACCGGAAATCCATCGACCCGAATAGGTAAGAGCCTGCGAACCTTGGAACGATAGGGGAACATTAGTCCACGGTCAATAATAACTTAAATATGAAATTACTTTTAAAATAATTCTCAAACTCTCCATGGCGTTACAGTCCTAGAAGTGCCATCTGATGACCTCACATCCACACCTGAGAGGTAGATGTTCGATCCAGCCAGTATAGAGTCGGCAAACATTTCAGATCCTTCACTCATTATAGGTGGGTTTAACAAAAGTAATGCCATAAGTGATTTCCAAAGTATCTAGAGGATTTGGAAATCAAGAGTGGCATTTGTTAGGACTATTTAACGAATAAAATTAAGCTGTTCACTCAAAAATCACTATTTAAATATAGTTAAAGATATTTTAAAATATTTATATATTTAATGTAAACGGCGATGTTTGAAAACAAATCAGAAATGTGTGGTTATGCTTATTCACTGCAACTTTATCATATTACTTACTGCAAAATATGATCGCAATCAGCGATAACCCACTAACATCGCAATATTGTAAGAATGCATCCTAGTGGAGAAAAAATGAAACATCAAACTGTATATTATAACCACCATTATAGGTTATTAATTTATTTTTTTAGGAAACAACTCAGTAAAAATCATTATTTGAAGTCACAATTATTGAACACACAATTATTATCAAATGTGTAGTTAGAAGAAATCTGTTCATTATTTGCTATATTCTACGTATTTGTTGGAGAGTAAGTCATTGCAAAATAATGCTCCGACCTGTTCAGAATTTTAAAAAGGAGGAACTTTCTTTATTTTTTGTAAACAGAATTCGATACATTGCGAGGTGAAATACGACTGCCATTGGTTATAAAACAAAATTAATTGAATCGTGATTGGTCATTGACTCCCATTTGGAGCATGAGTTAAATAGTCAACTTAATACCATAAATTTGGCACTAGTTCGCGAGATAACAGTTTGCTAACAACCCCTCTCCACAACACCTCTTCATATTCTATTTCTTTCACAGTAGCCTCTGCCCACTCCTCGAATTTCCTTCCTCAATATAGACAGATTAACTAGCATACCATATTGGTTGAAAATACAATACATACCTGCAAGTCCACCGAAACAATAAATAGAAAAGTACTGCACATGGAATTCTTCAGTGAGAAGCAGCGGACTAGAAGGGATGTAACTAGGGATGCACGTATAGGTAAGGTATGGACAGGTCAATCATTCCATGGTATCAGAAAAACTAATCCAACTTTCTCCTCAACATGGATATGTAGCGAATAAGTGGCCATCAAGTTTGATTTATACTTCAACATTCATTTCTATTCCGTCATATATTTTCTTCTTCCTCTTTTCCTTCTCCAAAATACACTCACGATCTTTCTCCTTATACTAATGACCATCATGCTTCACCTTTATTCTATTGAAAATACATTTAATCTAACACTCTTTCCTTTTTATCCCCGAAAAGAGGAACAGAAGAAATAAAACAGAACTTTTAGATCATTTGATAAAGAATTACACTCCAAGATCCTGTTCTTATCCAGGTGATCTGGTTCAAGACTTCAGCGTTTGAGACTCCCAATCGGGAGGAGCCGAGTTCAAATCACAGTACCGAACAACCTGTTTTAAATATTTTTTTCCTTCAGTCTTGAAAGGAAATTATTGAGACGAATTTCATTGCCACGAACTATTTTAGCATTAATGATTTTTATACTTAATCTCTCCATATATCCCTATCCTGAGCTAATGTTTCCCAACCATTCCCAGTATAATTCACCTCTCTCAAATAGTGATTAATATTATTCTCTCATATCATTATTTTCCTACCTACAGACCTTTTCCCCCTTGCATCTCTACAAGAAGTTCCCATATATATATATATATATATTTCATTCCCATTCGTGTCATATGTCCTGCTTATCGCAGTCCACGAGACTTAACTGATATCATTATGTCTGATTTATTATTAAGGTATCATAACTCAATGTTGCGCAGTTTTTCTCCATTCTCCTGTAACTTATGTTCGTCTCCTTTGGTACAAACATTTCGTAAGCACTTTCTTCTGAAATACTCTAAACTTTACTCCTCTCTTAAAGTAAGACAAAGTGGTTCGCATCCATATAGTATAACTGGAAAAATGACACGTTCTGACTTAATAAAGAACGTCGTCATCATCATCATCATCATTATTATTGGAACTTCTGAAAATTAAATTCGAAGAGTCACGGAATTAAAATTTTATAAAGTTATGGATGTTGCGGTCAAATCCTATAGAAGTGAAATGTAGGGGGGAGGGGACAAGAAAATAAAATACAGGCTTCAGAAATGAAATTTCTGAGAGGAGTTAAAGGTTGTACAAAACTAGAACACATACACATGAAGAAATACGAGAGGAATTATATATATTTTTTTTAATTTAAATGATAGATTAAAATATTATAAACAACATTGGAAAGAACATCTGGGAAGAATTCCAACTACAAAATTAACTAAACAAATATTCAGATATGCACATCCAATACGTCCTCCTCCGAGGAGTGATTTTGGAAATAAACTGGATGAAAATCCTACAAATTAAGTTTAAGAAGAAGAAGAAGAAGATATTCAGTTATAAAGTTAGTGGAAACAGATCAGATGGGTAGACCTACACCAAGATGGCTGAAGAGTACTTGAAGAGGGAACAGGGAATTCAATGCCTATACCTTGAAGTGAAAATTTTATTATTATTATTATTATTATTATTATTATTATTATTATTATTATTATTATTATTATTATTATTATTATTATTATTATTATTATTCTAGTGACTCACTTGTTCCGAGTTCGTAGACCAAGACGAGGTGGGAGAGTGACATTAACCATGATTTGAGGGAAGTAGATTATCCGCCATGGCCGGTCCCAAGCCCGGATGAGAAAGGAGGAGCGGAGGAGCAACAACCTCGTTAAAAAAAATAGGGTTCAGTTGGCTTCGACTGATAGTACTCTGTAAGGGCCCCTAGCCAGGGTTACTGTGAAGATCTCAACGGCAGAGTCGGCGCAGAAGGAGTCCTTCAACACGGCGGATCTGGCGGAAGATGCAACCCTGACTCTAAGGGAAATAGAGAAACGCTGCCTTGCGGTGAAGAGGGATATTCAAAGGCTATGGGAGGAAAACCCAGACACAAATTTTCCTGGCCCTCCAGGTTGGGGGTTTATGCTGTGGACCAGCTCCCCACATATTAAAAAAAAAACATAAAATGCTAAAAGACCAAATCAGTCGACAGAGAATTGAATATAGATTATACAGGAGATGATTGGAAAATATTAGCTCAGGATAGGGATGTATGGAGAGCGTATGTCCGCGCGGCCATGAACCTACGGGTTCGATAGAGCCAGTGAGTTAGTTAATTAGTGACTCATGTATTTCTCTATCTATTCTGTTAACCAGTGATTTCGTAGAAACTATTCTTTTATCAGTTAGAAACTGTACACGCAGAATTTTCCCCTTCATAAAATATTTCTATATGTCGTTTCAAGTGTTTATTTACCTGACTCGGAACTATTCCTTTCCAAAAAAGTATAGGCTGAACAAACATGGAAAATTGAAGAAGGCACAGAAGAGGAGGATAAGAGTTAGTGAAACAATCAATGAGGAAATTTAGTATAACAGATTGAGACACTGAGTATGATGCAGAAGTTTAATTAATTACAATTTGTAAATCAATAGTCTACAAAATAATATCCGTTATAATACATTAATTTGTCTAATTAGATAAGGAGTTACATTAACCCATTTACCTCAGAAGACGAGGTACACTCGCCAGCTGTTAAATGGCCTTCAACTCAGAAGACGAGGTTACACTCGCTTAACTCTGAATGCTATATGTTTTGCAATATTTTGTACATCCCTTGTCTGGCTAACCTTTTGTTAACATTTATGAATAGTAGACGAATGTGTTTTAGGCTTCACCCTTATTGTGATCTCAAGTACCGTTAGCTTTTGTTTGTTTTGAACGTCTGAATACAAACAATATATAATTCACGATTATTTAAATTCGGTTTCTGGGGTAATGCATTGAGCATTTAATCCTGAAGCCAATTGGTTAAAATAGGTTGGAGGAAAGCCTCAGCAATAAAAATATAATTAATGGTCGTTAATTATATCATTAACATTATCATCATCATCATCAAGGATTAGACCTTAACGTCTGTTCCGATCTCATGTTCGAATTAGTTTGTCCATCTTTTACTGGGTCTTCCTACTTTTAGCATCATTAGTTATCATTGTTATTACAATCATTTCTGGTGTTCTCTCCTGGCATTGGCGTAATTGTAACCCACTTAATGCATAGTGTTCTACCCAAGAACAGATCTTTCACTGCAAACTCAGCATTCTCCACTCTTTCCTTAACTCAGCCTTCCTTTTTGTGTCTGCATACAAACCATTTATTTTAATATTGTCTATCATCTGATGTCTTTTTCTGCCTCTTTCTTTCCGTTGAGCATTCCTTCTAGGGCATCCGTCAGCAGGCAGTTTCTTCTTAGCCAGTGGCTAATCTAATTTATTTTCCTCTTCTTTATGAGTTCCAGCATTGTTCTTCCTTCACCCACTCTGTCTAGCACATCTTCATTTTTTATTTTGTCTGTCCATTTTATACGTTCCATCCTTCTCCATATCCACATCTTAAAAGCTTCCAGTTGAGTTTCCTCATTCCGTCGTAATTTACAAGTGTCCCCCCGATGATATGATGGATGATAATGAAGCGCCAGGAGAGTTCTTAACCTAAACAACCTAAATTCCAGACCATGGGCAACCACAGGAATAATTCCCTTTAGGGAAAAATTCCTACGGTTTGACCGGGAATCGAACCGGGACCTTATGAATGGTAGTCAGAAACGCTGACCACTAGCCCATCAGGCTGGTCATTATTGCAATCATTATAGTAATTATTGGTATTAAGGAAGGTAGAAAATAAAAAATAATAAGAAGAAATGTGTCTCGTAATATTATAAATACGAGATTCTTAATGTTTACCATTGTAGTTTCTTTACTTCCTGGAATGGATAAAAGAAAAAAAAATGTAAACGAACTGTTTGTTGGAAAGAGGGTTGGTGCTGAGGGGGCTGGGGGAGGAGGTTGCTGTCACCTCCTCCCGCACAACCTGACTGGAGAAGCATGCATCATCGAGGAGCAAAGAAAAAAATCTACCTCATATATGTTGCATGTACACATGCAAGGAAGAAGGACATATCTAACGTATCACAAACCCACCATGTATTCCAGAATATGTGTGTAGAATTTGACATAACCAAATAAAATTACATAAATAATTTATCTGGATTCCTAACCTTAGTTCGTGTCCTCTAAGACATAGTGAAGACAAGACTATAGGCATACTTGTTCTGTGTTATTATTAGAGCACGGATTATTATGTGCCGAAAGTTAAGACTGCAACATAATACACCGTGCCCATTGAAACCTCCCACATTTTAATTAATCATAACTCTCAAAGTATGCTAACTAACTAACTCACTGGCACTATCGAACCCGTAGGTTCATGACCGCGCGGACATAAGCTCTCCATACATCCCTATCCTGAGCTAACGTTTTCCAATCATCCCCTGTATAATCTACTTCCTTCAAATCATAGTTAATGTTATTCTCCCACCTCATTCTTGGTCTACCAACAGGGCGTTTTCCCACTGGTTTTTTTTTCAAGAAGCTTCCATGCACGTCTTTGATTCCCCATTCGTGTCACATGCCCTGCCCATCGCAGTCTACGAGACTTAACTACTCTCATTATATCTGGTCCTATAAAGACCATGTAGTTCATTGTTATGTAGTATTCTCCATTCACCTGTCTGTTCATCTCTCTTTGGTCCAAAAATGTTTCTAAGTACTTTATTCTCAAATACTCGTAATCTTCTCTCCTCCCTTAAAGTAAGAGTCCATCTCAAAGTATGCAGAATTATAAAATGAGGTTGATATTAAAAGAAAGAGAAACTCAAATAATGTTTGTTTTCATTGTTGCAGTTAATTCATCTGTCGCATGTAGGACAATAATGACAAAAAACAAAATAGCGACTCCTCAGCAACAAGCACAAACTGTTTTCTGGTATGCAGAGAAGAAGTCAATAATTTTAGTGCAAAGAAATTACCAGAGAGAATATGGAGGAAATGCGTCTGATGGGAAGACTATTAAGGCATGAGAAGTTTCTGGCGACTGAAAGCGTTAAAAAAGAATCAGGAGGTGCTCATACACGTGTTTCGGAAGAAAATATTGAAGAAATTAGAGCAGGATGGTGCACATATAGGCCTAGAGGAGATTTATGTGTGTGGCAATGAAAATTTTTTGAGTTTCTGTTTCGTTTAATACCAGCCTCATTTCATAATTCCGCATACTTTGTTAATTAAATGAGAAATAACACTTCTGTATTTGGTTCCAAATATTTGATTAATTAACTGAACGCCATTCGTCCCGCTCGGCACATGAGTGCTTCCCTAGTGGGAAATATTTTAACCACACCAATTTATTAACTCTTATTTCCCTATAGATGTCAGCATGGGAACATGTGGTTAGTTCATCGCTTCAAGGAGACAACTAGTGGGAAACTAAGGTATTACTTGGATGGAAAAAGGTCGATTAAATTTTGTTCAGAGGTCTTTTATTCTGGCAAGTTTTACTTATTAAGGGGGGTGAAATTTAAGTTGGAATATATCTAATTTACAATTATCAATAATTGTAGATTTTTGGGCTGAACGGAAGGGAGAGAATGTTAAAATGTTCCTATAGTATAGATGATATGATTATAAAATGTATAAGGTTATTTTACGAGCGCGAAAATCTTCAGACTCAGGACTCACGAGTTAAAAACCCTCCCAGAGAAACAGTCCCTTGGAATTTTCCATCCTAAAATTCCATTAATTCCGGCAGGTTTTGAACCCGCGAATCTGTGGACTAGAGGCAAGCAACATAAGAATCAGACCACTGCGGCCACCTGGTTCCATGGAATGTTCGATAATATATAGAATACTAAGTATATGATTTGGCATCTAAAGTTGTATTAGGTCTATATAAAGATATACGCATTGTATATGGTAAAAGTTAAGATTGCAACATAGTGTTATGATAAGTGAGACTTCTAACTGTATTTTATATTGGTTCCACTTAAAACTAACAGCCATTATCGAAGCGATGGTTCATGGGCGCGCGTCATAAGCTCTCCATACTTCCCTATTTTGAGCTATTTTCCTATCGTTTCCTGCATAATTAATAACACTTCAACCAAGCTTAATATTATTCTCCCATCCCATTATTTGTCAACCTACTGGTCGCTTTCCCTCTGCTTTTCCTACAAGGAGTTTCAATTCCTCTCCTTCATTCTCCATTCGTGCCATATGTCCTGACTATTGAAGTCTACGGAACTTAATTGTTCTTATTAATCTGTTTCTCATAATGATCGTATAGTTTATTGTTGTGCAGTCTTCTCCATTCGCCTGTGTGTTCGTTTCTCTTTGGTTCAATTTTTTTCTTAGAACTTTATTCTCAAACACTCGTAATATTTTTCCATCCTAATCCATCTTTTGCATCGATAATACATAACCGGAAGAATAATAGTTTCACACACACACACACACACACACACACACACACACACACACACACACACACACACACACACACACACACACACACACATCATAGTTAATGTTATTCTCCCACCTCATTCTTGGTATACCAACTGGGCGTTTTCCCTCTGGCTTTCCTATAAGAATCTTCCATGCAAGTCTTTCATTCCCCATACGCGCAACATATCCTGTCCACCGCAGTCTACGAGACTTAACTGTTCTTATTATATCTAGCTTCCTATAAAGACCACGTAGTTCATTGTTATGTAGTCTTCTCCATTCACCTGTCTGTTCATCTCTCTTTGGTCCAAAAAATTTCCCAAGAACTTTATTCTCAAAAACTCGTAATCTAATTTCCTCCCTTAAAGTAACAGTCCATGTTTCGCACCCATATAATATAACTGGTAGAATAATAGTTTTATATATTTTCAGCTTAACGTTTTTTGAAAGGAGTTTGGACATCAAAAGTCTTTGCAATGCATAATAGCACGCATTTCCAGAATAATTATTGAGCCTATGTTTAATTTCTTTGTGCATCTCATTCCTACTTGTGATTATTGTTCCTAGGTATTTGAATTCAGCTACTTCTTCAAAATTTCCCTCATTTGTCATTAACTGTTTCCATTTTATAATGCATCACTATGTGTGACCAACACAGTAACATATAGCTACTAACCTGTATTGTTATCTTTACTTTCAAAACGTAAAAAAAAGTCTATGTCCTAGTTATTATGTACGCTTTTGAAAGTAAACGAGCCTACCCGGGTTTAAGGAACGTTAAATTATAAATTCTCACTTTTTTTAAGTTTTCGCTCTCACTATACTGGATATCTCACATCCCGATATTTTTCACTCGAAGAAATCTTTGTTAAAAATGGTCATTACAAACAAATCATCTAAAATCTTAGCCAAAAATAAATCGTTATTTAAGTACGCAAGAAGACACTTTCCTAGATTAAGTTTCCTTAAACTTTAAATCAGCAAACAATTTCTCATGTCAGTTATTTGAATGTGTTAGACCGCAACGAAAACAAAATCATATAAAACTGCAAGTTCATTATCATAATCTGCATGGTATAAGGCCTGTTCCAACATTAGAAAGTTTTAAAACCATCTTTCAACCTTCTTTGAGATCGTCCTAAGTTCTATATCCTTCTGGCTTATACTGTAATAGTTACTCAGAGAGTCTATAATTTTCCATTCTGTTAATATGGTTCATTCCATTCTCTTTTATGGTATTGAATTTTTGACACAAAGTAATCTGTTATTGGTCTACAATTATTGGCTGTTATGCATAATTTTGAATATTTTTATTATAAAGATACATTTGTTATTTTTTATACATTACCCATTGCAAAATTCCGTACATATTTTCCATTTAACTGTACGTTATCACTAGAACTAAGATTTTTATGTACTTCAAGTTAAGATTGCAACATAGTATAATGATAAGTAAGACTTCTGTCTTATCTTGATTCTACATACAAAGAGTTCAGTAATACATGCTATTTTTGTTGTAATAAAATCAAGTTAAAATGTACTTTCTTAGGTCAGAGCCGTCGTCTTCAACTTATAAAACTTTATTTTATTTTATGACTATCCATTTTACGACTATCCACCTCAACGGTTTTAAACAATGAATTTTATTAGTGTTGAATCTGTGTTGCAATCTTAAATGTTAGTACATAAAATCCCTATCCCTAGTTACTATACTTATTACTGTGTATTGTATAATTAATTACACATTTATGTAATTTCTGGCCCATATGTACTTTCTTCAATTGTGTTATTAAAATATTAAATAAATTAAACCAATTTATTTAATAGGATGCACAATTAATTAAAGGGTCAATAAAACAATACAATAATACATCAAGCAGACGACTGCTATTAAGTTAGGCATATCCATAACATTTTACCACCATTCAAGTACTGCATTATTGATGAACTAGCACAAAAATAAACGTATTTCCTGTAACATAATTCAAACGGCATAGACTATATAAATTTAAATCATTAAATGATTAAAATAACGCACCTCAAAAAAATGTTAAATTAAAAATAAGTTATATAAAACTGTTATTTTTTTCAGCTAAAGGCTTATATTACGTATATGATTGTAAAACATGATATTTTGCTTTAAAACGGAGAAAATGTTACGAGTTCTTGAGTTTAGAGTATTTAAGATATATTTTTATCAAAGAGAGATGAATAGACAGGTGAATGGGGAAAACTTTATAACTGAGCTACATTGTCTTTATGAGAAGTCAGATATTATAAGAACATTTAAGTCTCGTGGACTGCGATGGATAGGTCATGTGGCAAGAACGTGGGATGAAAGAGGGCCTTGGAAACTTTTTGTAAGAAAATCAGAGGGAAAGCGAGGGATCGTTATGTGTAACGAATAGGAATTTCTATTATTTTGTTTAACAAGTTTTTTTTTTAAATATTCCGGATAGAAAAACCATGAAATTGTGATTTTGACGAAATGGGCCCCGATAATAAAATTCCAACCAGAAAGATAATATTTTAGTCCTAATAATTGTACATAACATTAATAGGTAGCTTATAAGAAATTTCTGTTAAAAAGTAGGTATTTTGCCATTCGAACTATGGGTTCATAAACTCTATAGTCCGTTTGTATTTTATATGATACATGTTACGTTGATTTTTATCTCTCTATAATTAACTCATGATCGCCATTATTGGTTTTATAACGATGTTATATAACTGTGATTCATGCTCATGTTTTTTTTACTTAATGTTTAATTCTTAATATTGACATTGCATAAACAGTAAAAAAATTAATATAAGCTAAACCTACCGTAAAATAAATGGAAAAAATAAATTCTATCAAATTTGACCTAATTTTTATTTTAAAAATATAATTTTTTCTACTTCAAAACTCATGAAAAAAACAAAAACATATATATATTAGAAGTCCCGGCCACGCGTTGCTGTGGCTAAGGTATACGTTAAAAATACAAATTAAGTTGCTGTCTTTCAGCCAGATTACTTAAAACTAATACTTACACACGAAATTAATAATATTGAAATTAAAATAATCACTGAACACACTTAAATCATGAAATAATCAATATTTGTAATTCAATTGAAATTCGCGGTTGCAACAAAAAGCACAGCCATCTGGATCTCTCTTTATTAAATAATAAACCAATTACCTTACCAAATTACCTTACACCGCCATCTGTTAGAATCGTATGGAACTCACAGATAATTATAACGCTTTGTTAAATAATAAACAAATAATTTGCAAAAAAAATAATGCGACTATAAATTTAGTTATAAGCTACCCTAAGTCTCAAGTTGGGTCAAACTGCACACAGTGTGCAAAATTTTATTAGAATCGGTTCGGTAGTTTAGGATTCCATCACGGACAAACAACGTGACACGAAATTTTTATATATTAAGATATAAAATTATCTACATCAGTTTTGGTGTCACACAAAGATCTCCTAATTTGGAGCTCAAGAACAACTTTTAGTTTACTTTGTGACGTAAATATTTATTACAACACAAAACAAAAATAAAATTTGTCTTCATTCCACTCAAGACCGAAGAAGATAAACAGAGTTTCTGCTAAGATACAATGTATTTACATGTTCAGGAAATAAATAAATCTGTCGTAAGCATAAGTGTATAATCACATTCATACATCTTCGGAATACATTACATACCCCTGGAATCACCAGCGTTAGGCCTAGTTCCTTGGTCTGGTTTTACTCTAACTCCTGTAAATTCACCCCCCATTCGCCTTCAAACCAACCTCCCTCCCCCACCCACTCTAGCTCTAGCATTGCAAACGTCCTCTTGCTAAGGGAAGAAAGGCGAAGAAGAAGAAAAAGAAGAAAATTCTTGGAAAATCTCACGACAGTCTCCTTGCAAATATATGCGTGTGTGTGCCTTTGTATTGATTGGTTGCAGCATGAAGGGGTGGAATCATCCCCTTGCCAGAACATCCCCATGTACCTACTCAGCCTAACAACCATGTGCAGATTATCCAATACTTTTTTTTTCGTCCCAATATTTCTGCTTCACAAAAATGAATGCAATATGACATATTCAGCAAAGGGAGTTAGGGGAAATGGGGGAGGGGTTGGTTCCATTCATAATAACTTTATTACCTTTGGTGGTTTTGTAAATTTTCGATTATTTGATTTTGTGGATTCTTTTCCTTTAAATTCATTTTGGATCTGAAATATAAAATGATACGTCTGAATAAGTGCAGCCACTTTACTGTTACTCTCAATGGATAAGTCACATGCTGAGACAACTACAAATTACTACGATTTTTTTTCTCGAAACTTCCAAGAAAAATGTGCACATAAAATACAAGATACAGACTCTACAACACGAAAAAAAATACAAATATATTTACAGTTCAAACATATTTAAATCTGCAAATAAAATGTGGTAAATAGAACTGAAATTAACACAAAAATCCACATCATGGAAGTCCAAATGACCCTACTAAACTTTTACTAGATAAATAGGTCCTGCTACATAAAAAAATAGAAAATTCAAGAGTAGCATTAAAAGAGTTTTCAGTCTGTAGTGTCAAAATCCATCGACTATTATAAATAAGAATGCAAATGGCTATGAGAAACACTAAAAATAACAATTAAATAAAAATAAAACTTAGTTTTATTTGATTTTCATATTTATTAAGATATAATTCAGTGACAGCTGTTTCGGTACACTGTAACTTCTTCAGACATATTAAATTTGTTAACATAAATATGAAAATCAAATAAAACTAAGTTTTATTTTTATTTAATTAATGAATATGGATTTTCATCAAGTAAACACCAACTCAATTGATTATTTAAAAATAACAGTAAATAAAAATTATCTCTCATTATAAAACTAGTCTGTGTTTAATAAAATCTAATTTTCCTTTCTTTTTTTTTAATGTTTCTTTAAAAAATGTCGAATTAATATTATTTCCTTTACGTCCACCCTGACGGTATATATAAATATATTTGTAACATCTCCTACATAAAATAACTGCAATAAAATGAGTGGTTATTAAAAATAAACAATGTCGTCCTAGAACTTTTGACTCATCCATGCTCCTCTTGCCAATTCCAGATGTAACTGAAACCCTCGTAATCTTGCATTTGTTTATATACAATCAGATTTCCCCTTACATTTATGTTTCCCCCGGAGACATGATTTCTTTATAAGAAAAAAGTAAGGCAATCTCTAACAAACCTAATCTAAAAAATAAACTACACAACTACCTAGATACACAGTAATAAATCAAATCAGCAAAGAAAACACATCACTTGTAACACAGAAGAAGAATCATTATTTTTATTAATAGCCCCTTCATCCCTCATAAAACGTGTATTTTAAGCAAAAAGAAATGAATTATAAACATCTGGGGTGGTTGAATATTTTTATCTCTTGGGTATAACGCAGGATTTTCTTTCTGTACCTGCAGGGACACTGAATTCAGTCCTCTTCAAGTACTCGTCTAAACACTTGCCACATAAATAAACAGCCAACTCATCCTTTTTACCCTCGTATTGTGAGGGAAGGGGTGTTAGAAGAAAGTTCATTGATTACTGGGACAGAAAATAATAGCCGAGAGCATAAAAAAAAGAAAACTAACACTCGAAAACCACGGCGACGAACCACGCCGCGACGCATCTTAAAATATTCATCCCTCCTTGTTAACCCCCACCGGCGCTAAATGAGAGAGAGGGTGGAGGAAAGTTCAAACACCACCTTATCAACTGCCTCGATTCACTTCTTCCAGTTAGTTCATGTCTTTAAGCCTTCATCTTGTAGAGAGAGAGCAAGAGAGAAAAACTAGGTGTTGACTTTACATCCTCTCTACCACCCCCATCTTTAAAAAACCTCCCACAAACTCACCCAAACCCCTCAAGCTAACCTCAACACCATTATAAAATACACAACTCCTTAAACATTTTTTTTTCACACAAACTTGGGAGGGGGTTGTAATCTTCTCCCTCAAACCTCAGAATACCTCCCCACTCTTTAACATCGCATTTTCTTCTCCTATCTCATCCACCCCCTCCTGTTTCTCTGGTATTGTAGCGATATTACTTTTATCTATCGCACCTTCTAAACATGTTTTCTAAAAGGTCCGTTTCACATTATTAATTTTCCGCTTGGAAAAATCTAAAAAAATGTGATTGTGAATTTCTATCAAAGAACCACTGTGTTATGAAAAATGTTTATGATGTTATACAATATTGTATAAGTGTTTGCTGAAGCAGTGTAGAGCGATCCATGAATGTTACGATGTATATAAAATCAATATTATACATTTTCTTTGGTAATACTTACATATTTAGTATTAAATTTACTCAAAGTAAAGTCATTTATGTTTCAATATATTAAAAATCATAAACACAAATCCGATACTACATTCTTCAGATTTGTCCTACTTATTTTCATTGTCACTAAATATGTTAATATTATTTTAACAACATGGGTCTACATTTAAATCCACTGTAGAAGCTTAATTTAGAAATATGCAATTACAGACTAGTATTTTTTTTCTGTTTGTGTTTTCTTTGTATACTTGTTATAAAATAAATAAAAATTTACATTTTAAAAATAATTTAATATATTTAATTAAATAAAAATGAAACTTAAAGTTTTATCTGATTTTCATATTTATTAAAATATAAATTAGTTACAGCTGTTGAGCTATAACGGCTGGGGGATCCGACATGCTGACCACATGTCACCCCTACACTGGCTAGATGATCGTCTACCTCTGATTAACACATGTGAATGTGAGGCCAGCAGCCGGCTGGTCAGAAAAGGGCCTTCTAGGGCTGTCGCGCTTGGAGTTTTTTTTCGGTACTTTGTACCTTCTTCAGACATAACAAATTAATTAATTTTGTTTATATACCAATTGTTTGTGTCATTTTGAATAACAAATAAAAATATTAGCATATAATTTATAATGTTATGCAGAATGAAAGATACGAGAGTTTTCTAAAATGCCGATTGCATTCTTGTAATGGGAACTTAGACTTTTTTAAATTTATATAACGTTATCCACTCAACGTTAAATTTAAAGGAGGAGGTAGAAATCAGAAACTTCATCATCATCGTCACTCCAAGGATTAGGCAATTGCCTGTTCCGACTTCATAATGGATCAGTCCAGCTTTTTCTAGATCTTCCGAAATCACATCTTCCACTTGCTTGATAATTTCTTGCTAACAATGGATATCTCTCCTTACTTATTCCATTCATGTGACCAATCCACTTTGTCTATCAATTCGTGACTTTATCCAATAAATGCTGCACTGTTAATTCATCGTCAGAAACTTATATTATTTATTCGTGGAAAGGCTATATATGGAGCTTAAGTATTAAAGGAACTAATCAATATGCAAATCCATCAATCGAAATTGTTATAACTATAAAAAATATGAAAACATTCATTCTTTTTTTACAAAAAAGTAGCAGGAGTAGTAGTAGAAACCTAGTTTATGCCTATTCTTCTAACACGATTAAGAAACAAACACACATCTAGGCTCATACATACAATACTGGTGTAACTTAAATATCCCATCCTCTCATCCAAGTAGATCTTCATTTCCCATTTGTACATAAACTGTATAAAAGTGAAAACTTAAAAGACAATTCAACTAAGACAATATAATATAAATTAAATTAAATGCACAGCTATGATTTGAATTTAACGACATAAACTTAATTGACAATTAATAAAACAAATTTATCAACGCACGTATTAAATTATAATGTCATAACTGCGTTCACAGGGTATAAGTATATAATCGCTAATTTTCAAGAAAGCACTTTTCTAACTAACAAGTGTAAACATGCACTATTCTCGTGAGATAATAAAAAAAAACTTCATTTCTCGGAATGTATTACAGTCCTGTGTTATAGATTTCTTCAGAGTGTGCAGAAGACTTGGAAGATTATCAGAGCACATTTTAACTCATATGAGCATTTTTTTTTACTTAACTCCTTGTGACCACAGATTTAAAGTTCAGATAAGCAGATTTTACCGAAAGAAGTGTGGCAGGATCTAAATATACAAACACAATTAAACAATGATATTTATGAGAGATGTAAGAGATAAAAGGACTAAGACTCATCTGATGTGGAAAATAAATTAATATAATGTGAACTACTTATAAATGTACAATATATGTAGCACATAGGCCTATACAATTTATTTTAGCGTAATTTAGAACAAAATGAACTTATGAACAGTTTGCGAAAAAATAAAGATATCTAAAACAAGCAGTAGAGCACGACTGTAATAAAAACATATTTTCTTTCTTCAATAATCTAGTAGAGAATGCATAGTCTACATTTAATTATATATATATATATATATATATATATATATATATATATATATATATAATGGTGTGTGTGTGTACTAGCTACTAATAGCTTGCGCTGCTACTCCTAAATAAATGTTAACGAGTTTTTACCACCAGCCTTGAACTGCTATGCTTGTCCGGGTAATAGCTTATCCCGATCTTCTTCGCATCAATAAATGACAAAAATGGTTATTGTCCGCTACCGCGGACTTTTTGGTAGAGTTTTTTGAGATATTCAATTTTGTGTATTTGTAATGGTTTAGGCAGCGTAAGCCATTTAAGCGTCAAAATAGGGACTTTATTTCACGTTTTTCGCTACAAAGGGTGATTTTTAGGGATGAAAGGGTCGAGTATTACAATTCACTTATAGCCTCTGTTCATCCCGGGAATCTCCTGAACATTTTGCAAAATACCCCATCAAAATCGGATCAACGGTATGGCCACGCATATAATATGAAAATACAAACCAACAAACAAACAAACATTGATTTTTATATATTACGTGTATATATATATATATATAGGTATATATATATGTATGTATGTGTGTGTGTGTGGGTATTTAAGAAAGTTTTCTTGGGTTTACCGCGTCATGGATTCAAGGTCGGCCTCTGGCCATTGATTCCTACGTTTCGGCATGATCCCACATGCCATTATCATGCCTTTAGAGTTATTGTCATCCACATGGGATCCATTCTGCACAACAGGTCCTCATGATGGACTGTTGTACTTCTGTGATTCACTTTCAAACCCAAGAGTTCACCTTCATGTATCTGATTCATCTTCAGAATCTGCATACTTTATTAACACTGCAGTATTACAGGTTTTACTACAGGAGTTGTTATAGATTTTTTCTCATAACATTTGGCACCACTGGTCGCTTTACTTCTTGATAATGACATGAGGGATCATGCCGAAATGTCGAAATCAGTGGCCAGAGGCAGACCTTGAATCCATGACGCGGTAAACCCAAGAAAACTTTATCATGCTTATATCCGCGAAAATCTACAATATATATATATATATATATGGTATGATAAGAAAAATAAATGCCTGGACGGGATTCGAACCCAGATCTCTGAGTCTGTACCTCAGCGTGATATCCATTACACTACCAGGCGAATCCAATTCAAACACTTATTTTTCTTATATATGTATTATACTCTCCATTATTACTAGATGTCGCGAGAACACTGTCTTCACTGCCATCTACTAGCTGACTATATCAAGTAAACAAATTAAAGAGAATATTTATTTTACTTTATAGCAGTGACGCTTTATCTATATATATATATATATATATATATATATATATATATATACACACACACACATACATAAAGCTACAGATTGTATTGATTTCCTAGAAACGAGTTAGAAGACATATCTTCTCATGATATTTTGCTGAATTGTCCAGTTTAATTGAAGATATAGGAATCTTGGGAATAACATTTTACCTCATCAGAATATTAAGTACATCGACGCAAGATACATTAACATGTTTTTACTTCCCTACCTACAAAGTTTTTGGGTAAAAATATAAATTTTATGTCGCACACAATGGGACATTCCGAATCTAAGTGCTTCTTATCTTTAGATAGTTAAAAACATAAAATTGGTACCTCACATCTCAGTTGTCTTCAACTATATAATACTGTGAAATATCAACAATTAGTGTCATTATACAAGCTGCAAATTAAACATATAGTCCAAAAGGCCTTGATATTTTACATAATTATATATTTGAGCACGACTCAGATCACATGCTTTTTTTATGTTGTTTTTTTTTATATTTTACATAATGACCTCAACGGTATTTCGTAATGAATTTTAAAATAACACTGAGCAACAAAAAATAAACTTTTTTTTGTCTCTGAAAGAAAAATATGTGATTCTGGTAGTAGTTTTTCTCCTGAATTCAAATATGATATCGGTTTTTCTCCATCACGCAAGGTTTCCGAGAGACAGGAATTTATAATTTCAAACACTTTAATATTTTCTACAATCGTAACTACAGAATATTCGAACATTCGGACTCACCTAGAAAGTAATAAAATACGATTTTCTGCTATATTTCGCCTGTGGAGCATCCTCTTGATGGTCCAACAATAATCGGCCAGCATATTAGGATTCCATTTGGCGTGATATCTCTTTTCCATAGCTGAAATCTCCTTAGTTAGCTCATTTGGTTTTATATTACAATGGACAAATGGACGAAAAAACGTTTATTAAAAAATAATTATTTAAGTCCATTAATTGAAATTGAAATAAAAAACTGTAGGCAATGAAGAAATTCCGAATACATATTTGAAAACACGATAAAAACTGCATTAAGTACAACTATTGGTACTCATGAGGCAAAAATCATGTTGACCAGTGTTATTGAATCTTTAGATAGGCTTTTAATACAAATTTGAGTAATTTAAATACTGAGAAAAAATTCCATGTTCGTATTAATATAATGATATAAATTGGTATAGTGTACTTGATGCTCTACATATTACAGTAAATGTCATCCTTACGGCATCCCGATATTTAGACGAGATATCTTGATGTAATATAACCGCTTCACAGTGCATCAGATGTTTCAGATCCATATATTCTGCTTCAGGACACAATAAACAATTTCTTCTATAATGTCGGGGGCACGCCGTAGCATAGTTGGTTAAGGCAATATAGCACAAGACGATGAGTCGAGTGTTAGGGTACTGGAGGGATCAGGATTTTTAAACTGGCCAAATCTTCTGGTGTGATTATGACCCTGGGGCCGACCCAGTCTCTAAATGAAATTAGTATTGAACGTTTGTTTTGGGAGTAAAGGCGGCCGTCGCGCAGAGCTGACAACCCGGCTGACATCTAGTGCTGATTGTTCGGAAAATGTGGGAGCCTTATATTGTACTACCCCAAGGGTCTTCTAAGGCCTATAGTGGCACTATTTTACCTTCTACAATGACATCACAACCACTGACGGACTTTACCCTCCTATATCATCCTTCATTCTTCCCTGTCCAATGCCATTCTTCTCATTGCTGCCGAGTCGAAGAGTTCTCTAGACTCATTGTTACTGCCCAACTTCAAAATTCAAAGACCGTGTTAAGTTGCTTAAATCGTTGCCGATGTTCAGTCCGAATCCGAGGCTTTGGTTAAGGCTGCTCAACAATATTTTGTTTCTAGATATAAAGGTATAGCCTTACAGTATGATCCAACCCCCCAATTTGGAGGACCATATCCCATAATTATTACTCCAGAAACAAGCGTAGCCAGGCTATACCCTACCCCTGGCTCCTGACATGCTTTTCGCCAAAACTTAAAAACCTCACCTCACACCACTGTTTCAAGTCAGTTAGGCCTATAATCACACCTACAAACTTGCTGTTGCCTTTTCTTCGCTGATATTTAAAAGAAGAATAAGAAAGGTCACCATTTGTTAGCTGGAATTTACGAGTGGAAAAGAGAGGGTGTGAGTTCAATAGAAATGAAGGTTGTTCTCATGAAAAGGCTTTTGAAAAAATACACCGATCCCATCTAGATTTTTTTTCCCAACCATGACAGGCCTAGAAGGCCCTTGGCCCATACGTGTTAATCACAGAGGTAGACGACCATCTAGCCAGTGTAGGGGTGACATGCGGTCAGTATGTCGGGTCCTCCAGCCGTTATAACCGGTCTTCTCAACCTGGTCGCTACTTAGTGTAGTTACCCAAATGTCTTACGACGCTGGGTGGCCACCGGTCCCATACTGACCGAAATTCCATGAGAAAATTTCTTCCCCCCATGGGGA
The DNA here is from genome assembly GCA_030220185.1 of Diploptera punctata. Classification (NCBI taxonomy): domain Eukaryota; kingdom Metazoa; phylum Arthropoda; class Insecta; order Blattodea; family Blaberidae; genus Diploptera; species Diploptera punctata. The sequence goes on from JASPKZ010005683.1 coordinate 1,008,798, forward strand.
TTCGAACCAGTGCAAGTCCCGTAGCTCTGCGTCAAGGCTTCTTGCTTAACCACTCGGCTACGGCGCGGGACGATCCTATCTAGTAGACACCTAAAATGGCCATGGCCAATATATATATATATATATATATATGTGTGTGTGTGTGTGCGTGCGTGCGTATGTGTGTGTATGTATATGTGTGTGTGTGTGTGTGTGCGCGTGTGTGTGTGCGCGTGTGTGTGTGCTTGCGTGTGTGTGCGCGTGTGTGTGTGCGTGCGTGCGTGTGTGTGTGTATGTGTGTGTGTGTGTGTGTGTGTGTGTCCGTTAACGCTCTGCAGGCCGCAATTTTTGTTTCATCGAAGTAAAAATTGGCATATAGCAATTAGTATAAAAAAGTAAAGTCGAATTCGTTAACCAGCAAAATCTTACCATTAGTTGTGACTTAAGAGTTAATTTGAAATAAAAATTACTCTTGTCGGTTGCAATTCCCGATGTTTCACGATGGAACTCAGTATATATTATTAAAATAAACCGTCAGATTATAGAATATACAAAACATAGGTAATACTTACGTTTATGTATGATTAACTTTTACTGCAATCAGACACTTTTAAATAAGCTGACGTCAGAAAATGAGTTCTCCAATTTAATAAAATAAATATATGTTCCGTAAAAAACAAAATTGGACCATAAATTCGGCTTGGCGAGGAATTCAATTAGTTTACGCAGTTCCTGCATGACGAATTTTTGAAATTGTATTCTTCTTTATAAAGTCTTTAAAATATAAGGTAATGTTGGGTGTATCCAGTACGTTTTTCGCATAAACCATATAATTATATGTGTATAATCATGTATTCTTGTGAAAGTTGAAGGATATTAAATGAGAATTACGATTAAATGGATCCTGATAATGAAATTCCAACCCAGCATTTGGTTGACGAAGACAGAAAACAGAAAAAGATCTCAGTAAGGTTTTCATTACACGTATTTCAACTAGGCACCTCCTGAGTGTTACTACACTACCTAACTCACTCAATGGCACTATCGAATCCGTAGGTTTATGGCCGCGCGGACGTAACCTCTCCATATATCCCAATCCTGAGCTAATGTTTCCCAATCATTTCCTGTATAATCTACTTCCCTCAAATCATAGTTAATATAATTCTCCCACCTCAGTCTTGGTCTACTAACTGGGCGTTTTCCCTCTGGTTTTCCTACAAGAAGCTTCCATGCACGTCTTTCATTCCCCATTCGTGTCATTCCTTTATAGAAAGCCAGATATAATAAGAACAGTTAAGTCTCGTAGCCTGAGATGGGCAGGGCATAGGAAGCCAAATATAATAAGAACAGTTACCGTAAGTCTCGTAGACCACGATGGGCAGGACATATGGCACGAATGGGAAATGAAAGACGTGCATGGAAGCTTCTTGTAGGAAAACCAGAGGGAAAACGTCCAGTCGGTAGACCAAGAATGAGGTGGGAGAATAACATTAAATATGATTTGAGGGAAGTAGATTATACAGGGAATGATTGGAAAACATTAGCTCAGGATGGGGATGTATGGAGGTGTTGCCACACTATTAAGAAGAAAGTACTGTTAAAAAGAAGTTCCACTTTAGTATGTTAATAACATTCTGGAGAATATCAGTGTTTTAAAATATAATTCAAGGGTATGAATGGCTCATTCGGAAACTTCATCTTTAAAAATGTATTCAGGCGATTAGCGCGGCTCCTTTACAACGAAGGGGGATGCTGCAACTTCTTTTTCTTTTTAAGTAAGAAAAACTTAAAAACACACCGACAGCCTTTAAAGCTGAACACTGCTCCAACTAACATCTATTTTAAAGCTGTTATTACTAAGAACCAATTTGTTATATGAGATATTTGAAACCCGTGAGCCAACACCAAAAATGATTCCAATACCTTAGAAATCTATAGAGTTATTAATTTTGTGCAAAATGATCTCTAACTACAAAAAAGTCAATTTTAACAAACAATTTCTTTATCATAATAATAATTATCACAATTATCATTATGACTATTTATTGCATATCATAATTATCAGTTATAATTATCTAAATTATCATTATCACAATTATAAAAATTATTATTTTAATTATCACAATTATAATTATCAAAAATTATGACCATCATAATTTTAATTATCCTAAATATCATTATCTTAATATTGTTTCGTTATTATTATTATTATTATTATTATTATTATTATTATTATTATTATTTTGCTATTATTATTTAATAACATCGTTAAATTCCATATGGTATATTTGGAAAGACACAAAAAATATATTGGTAAAACATTGGTGAAATCTGTTGCAATGTATGGAAAAGTGAGGTATGGACAATCAATAAGTAGGCCTACTACAAGAATAGACTAATAGCTTTATAAATTGATTATTAACGCATAAGTGTCAAAAAAGTAAAAATTAGAATATATCACAAATAAGGAAATTAGAAACAAAATGGAAGCAGAAGTAAGTATAATTGAAAGAATTGAGGACTAGGAATTAAAATGGTTAGGATATATTTTAAGAACCGAAGACGAGCGATGGCCGAAACAATTATAACAATGGCAACCGACCAGAAGAAAGAAAAAAGGGAGACCAAAGTTAATATGGATGAAAAACATAAGGATAGTAATGCAAGCAAGAGGGCTAAGCATTGAAGATGCCCAAGATCATAGGCTTTCGAGGTTTGGCATGGGAATACGGCAGCAGCAGTAAAAACCCGAAGATAGATTATTATATTATTATTATATTATTTATTGTTATTATTGTTGTTGTTGTTGTTTATGGTTTGATTCTTCTTAAATATTGTGTTGGCTCTAAGTAGATCCGTACTGAGTTGATCTCCTTCAGGGAGGCTCTCCATGTCCTTATGCCTTCAAAAAAAGTCAGTGTGTGGACCGACGTTTAAAATCGGTCTCCCGACAGGTAATGCCATTGTAAGACCCGATGCGAAGTGCGGTATGTAAATCTACGTATAAGATGAGTGGTTAAACCACGATGGAGAAGGATATTTATTTAATTATTTATTTATTTAAACTAATGACAGGCAAATTAACAAAAAAATGCATTGTCCCACAAGGCTCATCATTACGTTCTAGACTCCCAATATCTCTGAACCTCTGTAGAGTAGTGCAGGTCTCCGCATGTTTCAAAATATTGCCCATCCAAGTCGTCCCGGGAGTTGCATGACAAGCAGGACGGTAAACCACTATTCCAAAGCAGTGGACGTGTCTTCCAATACAGCCATGATTAATAACCAGCGTTCATCTTGGTCCATCCAGATTATTGTGGAGTGTGGATTTTCAGTGTTTCTGCTAAGTTATTTTTTTCAGTTATTATTATTATTATTATTATTACTACTATTATCATTATTACTATTATCATTATTACTATTATCATTATTACTATTATCATTATTACTATTATCATTATTATTATCATTATTATTATTATTATTATCATTATTATTATTATTATCATTATTATTATTATCATTATAATATTATCATTATTATTTATAAGAAATTACAACATTAAGAAATCCTTGAAAATTGAATCAATTGTTGGTTATTTACAAACTTACATGTGAAATTATGAATCGCATATCAATAGAATGCCTTGCTAGAGAACAGAACTATCAGAATTACACGATTTGTTCTGAATTAAAATTCTGTAGCATTGTCCGGCGTAATATGAAATCGCGAGAAGCCAACACACAACATTATGTTAAATAACATTAAAAAACTGGTGTTGGAAGTAAATAGGCCTATTAATAAAAATAAATATTGTTCACGCGTAGAAAAACATTATGACAAGAAATTGGACAATTAAATGAGAGAAATTCAAGAATTGGCAGAATTCAAATGCCTACGAACAGTAATTCTTCTTCTTCTTCCTTCCAAGTATTAGGCCAAGGTCTGTTACGATCCTATAGAAAATGTACAAACAGGAATGACATGGAGAGAGAAATTAAACGTTAAGCTCAACTCTGTAACTGCATACTTTATGCATTACAGGGACTCTTGTCATCGCCACGTATGTTAAAAAGCTTTTAAACTAAAAATATGTAAAACGGCGGTTATCCAATGGATACGAAACACTGTCTCTTACTTCTAGAGTGTAAAAAAGTTTATGTGTACCGGTATTTGAGAATAAAATTCTTAGCAAAATGTTTGGGCACAACAGAGACCAACATATATTCAATGAGGAAAACCACATAACCTTGAGCTACATAATATTTACGGGAAACCAGATGTCTTCTTCTTTACTTCACGAGCTAGGCAAATTGTCTGTTTCGCGTCACAGTGGTTCTGTTCATCTTTTCACTGGCCTTCCTACATTCCTTGAACCTCTTGGCTTGTAGTTAAATGCTGCTTTTGGTAATCTTGTTACATTCATTCCTTCTACATGTCTAAACCATTTTTCTCTATATTCTTTGATTTTATCATTCAATGAATATATATTTAGTTCTGTTCTTATATCTTCATTCTTTGTCTGATCTACTCTTGTGCAGCCTTTTGTTCATCTAAGGAAGTTCATTTCTACGCTTTGCATTCTACTTTGTATTTTTTTTTTTGGTCATTACCCAAGTTTCACTCCCATAAAGTAATGCAGGAACTGCCAATGTTTTATAAAACTTCAATCTAGTATCTCTTCTTGTTTTGTTCTTTGATTGTCTATGTATAGTTCCACACATCATTTGAAATCTCGACAGTTTTATATTTACGTCTCTTTCAGTTTTTTTGTGTTTATAGTAAAATTACAACCCAAATAACTAAAATGTGTTACTTGTTCCAGAGGTTTGTTGTCTATTTTGATTTTTGATCTTATATGTTCACTTCCTCAAAATGTCATTCATTTTCGTTTTTCCTTTTGAAATTTTAAAATTATATTCTTGGCATAACTGATTTAATTGATGTAAGGAGTACTGCAAATTATTTTCATTTTTTTTTAATAATAACCACATCGACAGCATACATTAAAACATTTAATATTTTAAAACAGTCCATTCTTATACCTACGTTAACATTACTTTTCCAATTTTGGATGATGCCTTTAACATGTCAATTAAAATGGGTAGGTGATCAACTACACCCTTGTTTTACACCTCTATTTATTAAAATTGGTTCGGTCTTTGATGTGTCTATATTTCTTATAATTTGAGATTTTTCACATAAGGAAACCTGATGTATTAAGAACAATTAAGCCTCATAGAATGCGATGTGCAGGAAACGTGGTAAGAATGGGGGGTATAAGAAAGATGTTAAACTTGTAGAAAAATTGGAGAGATACTGCTCAGTAGGTAAGACAAGAACGATATGAGGGAATAACATTAACCAGGATTTGAGGTAGGCGAATCATACAGGGAAATATTGACATATATTGCATCAGGATAGGGTTGTACGAGAGATGAAGTCTGTGCAACCATGAACCTACGGGTTCGATAGAATCCACCAGTTAGTTACGGTAATTAATTACAATATATTTGGTTTATTGCTGTATATGTCTCTAGACCTCCAGTTGTGAAATGCATGTTAAAAAACCAATAAGTTTGTATCTCATTTACTATGCCTAAAATTCATGCTTAAAATTCACCCTTAAATCTAGCGAAGAATGAAATAGATAAACAAAAACTCAAGTATGAAAAATAAGACTCAGAAAGAAGAGAGAAAGTATAAAATTGGAGACAATAAGGAAAAAAGAAGTTGTAAGCCATGATTCACCCAATTCCTCAAAGATTGAAGTCAGGGGGTGAACATACTACGTTTTACCGTTATTAGCCTCCCGCAAGGAATAAAATTAGAGGGGAAAACAGAAACCAATCGCAGAGAATTCATCTCGTGAAGAAAATCTACTATGTAGAAAATACAGTAAGTTACCAAGTTCAATCTTAATAAAGTATGGGTGTTCTAACTTTAGATTATGTTACCAATCACTACAAAGTGTCTCGAGACTTTAGGGTGACAGTTATCCATATGGTAGAGGAGAGTAAACTCAGAATTTTGAGAAAGAGAAACAATGGTCGGAAATGAATACCGGTACTTATTTTTATGGCTTTAAACAATTTACACCTCATCGACAAATTACAGCTCGGAGCAAGTGTTCAAAGTGGCGAACACCAGTCTCAATACATGCATAATAATGGCGCATGACGTACTTTTTCAAAGGTCCCTTTTTTGGCTGGTGTACAACGAGACGGCATCTACTATTTTACACATGAATTGATGTCCACCATAAAAAAAATCCAGCAGGCAATTGTACGCAGCACTGTCTTGCAAGCTATCGCAATCAAACAACAATGCAGACGGAAGTTGTCTTATATGAGAAATATATATTTTTAGAGGCTTATTAAGAAATTTTCACATAGAATTTCGACCAGTATGGAACCGGTGCGTATCCAGCATCGTGATAAATTTTAGTAAGTACAAAAGTAGCAGCTCTAAGTTGAGCAAATCAGCTGTAACGGTCGAGGGACCCGACATGCTGACTATATTTCATCCCTATATTGCCAGGATGATCACCCAACCCTGTTGTTAACGCATGTGGATGTTGAGGCCAGCAGCCGGCTGGTAGCCCTAGGATCTTCTAGGCCTCTCTACCATAGTCTTTCTTTTTTTTAAATCAGAAGGAAATCCAGTCTCTCAGTTGTAGGCTATATGCAGGCGAAAAAGTGTATACATTTTTTTCAGTCCTACTGTGTTTAAGCGAACATAGGCTCACTTTAAAAAAAATCAGAGTATATTTAAAATTACTCTCCTATACATACATCCATCCGTCCATAGTAATTCTGCCCGAGGACAGGTATTTCACTGCAATCATAGCATTTTCATGCTATGCTTTGCAGCTTTACTAGGGAAATGTAGGTGTGGTAGCTTCCCGTTGCTTTCCACACCGGTGAAGGATGATGATGATAATGATAAGGATGATTATGGCCATATGATTTCGGGGACCGTTTGGGCCTTAAAGTTTTTCTGACATTTGTCTTACAGGTGAGGAAAAACCCAGATAAAAACCTCACCCAGAAAAACTGTCCCGACCGGGGATCGAACCCAGGACCGCTGCGTGACAAAGCAGAACGCTTCCTCGAGACCACAGCGTATTTGTATTTTATACATAGACCCTTTAACATCAAGGTCATAATCTGTTTTAGGAACTTTAGGCATAATCATTATTCAGTTTGCTGCGTATTCCTTAATATCTTTAAACACAGCGAATATGATATTGATGCTTACGATGACTAGATAATATTCAGAGAGTAATTGGCCTTAAAATTTCCCTACATTTTTACTGGGGTCGAGCAAAAAAATCTCGAAAAAAAACCTTACACGAGAAACTGTCTCAATTGGTAATAGTACACTGCGTCTGGGGCAGCAACGTTATCCCTAGACCACAGTGGTGAATGAATTATAATTATCTATTAAGAGATCAGAGCAACGATGAAACACTGCAAGACATCAGTTTGCAACCATTGGAAGACAACATATCAACAAACAGAGATAAATTGTTTCAACATGTATTTTTAATGGCACTAATTACTGTGGAATGAATAGATAATTTGACTTTTACAGCTACAGTAGGGGTCTTGAATATGGGTACAATGTCACCGCTCATACACGGAGTGACGGCGATTATGAAGGAGAAAGCACCAGCTCAACCAGAATTTGTAATACTGGCGTGAAACATATCACCATTAATAGTAAAAACAGACATAATCACTGATGGAAACACATAATATATGTAGCTACTCATTAATTAGCAGAATACTAATACTTACAACAAAAATGAAAAACAAACACAATGGACAAAATCTGAACTAAAACCCCGAAATGGTATTTTGGAGAAAAAACAACATTTCAAAATATTTTGTGGGAATGTTTGAGTTCGTGAGTAGAGGGGTAAGTCTGACACGCAGTGATTGGAAGTTTCCAAAGATTGAATGCATCGTTTTGATAATACAGACTTAAATTATGAACTATCAGAAAAAAACAAAGATCCTTAGATTCTACTGTAGGACACTTGAAGAAATGCTCCAAGATCAACCTCAGAGACAACGGTGATGTGGACGTCAACAGATACGTCTGTACTCTATATACGTCTGTATTTTAAATAACTGGAATGACAAGGGTAAACAATTGTTTTTGCGGAATTTAATGATGATGTTCACTGACAAACTACAAAGAATGCTAAATAAACTAAATGAAATATCAAAAAAAAAAAATACAACATGGAAATATCCTCACAAAAATCAAAAACAAATGGTCTTCAAGGACGCTCATCCAGTTCGGACAAAGATAATATTAGAAAATAAACCAATAGAACAAGTAGTAACATATAACTTCCTAGGTTGCGAAATATCATACGCAGCAGAAACAGATATAAATAACAAAATAAATAAGTTTAATTATATAACAGGTACACTAAAAAGAACTTTGAAAAATAAAGCCAGGAAAGACTCTATAATGAAATTATACAAGACAATGGCAGTGCCTATTACTACTTATGGATCCGGAACATGGAAAGTGACAACACAACAATCTGCCAGGATACAAGCTGCTGAAATGAGATTCCTCAGACCAATAGCAGGATATCACAGAAATAAGACAACTAAAAATAGAGGAATTAAACACAACAATAGAGAAATACAGAACAAACTGGAAAGAACACTTGGCAAGGATGACTGAGAATAGAATACCAAAAGCAGCATACAACTATTCACCATGAGGAAGAAGAAGTTTAGGAAGACCAAGGAAAAGATGGCAAGAGCAGCAATTTGGAGCCGGAACAGGCTAGTAAATAAGCCTAAACCGTGAAGAAGAAGAAGAAGAAGAAGAAGAAGGAGGAGGAGAAGAAGAAGAAGAATGTTCACTGTCATAAGTTACCGATAAAGCGTTACAAATATAAGTAGTCAGGCGATGGAGAAAAAGTCAGATACACATAAAGTGGATAAAGTAAGCGAATTTCTGAGCTAGTCAAATTTAGAGTTCGATTTTGCTGGTTTACGGATTATAGGTTTGTTTATTTTGTTAATTGAATCCTATTAATCTATTTACGTTATGAGAAAACAAACATGGCAGACACTACAGACATTTTTAAATTAGTGCTTTCAGGTAAACACCCATTCCTGGTCTTTGGAATTCAACTTGATCGTTTTATTACTGGCATATACCGAGTTTCGTTGAGAAAAATCTAAAATTGCTACAGCTAGCGCGATTTTTTAACTTAATTTATATGTCTACTCAGAAGGATCGATGAAGATTTTTGAAAATATTTTTAAAAATATTTCCAAAAGAACAACTTCAATAACTAAATTTCTTTAGGATTCGTTAAGTAAATTTTGAGCTGATTTTTACTCTGTATCAAATATTTATTATCACCCTGCAAGCCTGCAAGACTTTACCTTTGGCACATATGACGCAGAAATTTTTATCGACGTATTCTGATACATATCAAGCTTTCTGGCGCTGCGCCGTCTCTTTTATACGCGAATATTTGCAATTCTGAAGCAGATGTATATTATTTTCCATACAATCAGTTTTAAGAAACGCGCATACAATATTCCTTACTCTAGCAAGCATTCTAATATATTCAACAGGGGTGTACAAAACAGCAAAACGCATATAACCAAATTTTCACTCTAGCAATCATTTCTGCATACTGAACAGGCATAGTTATTTACTACATCAGTAGATGTTAACGTACATACGACTATACGAAGATTGGACATGACGTCGCAGGCCGAATTCGAGACGTTGGCGTTGGAGCAGTTGCATTAATATCCCACGTTCCAATATTTATAAATGAGAACCTAAAAGACCAGGGACGTTTAACTCTAGCTTCTATCGAATTTCGAAAGATGAAGCTATTGAGTTCTTCCCATGAAAATATATTTTTTTTAAAATTACAAATCTTCAGCGATCCAACCTAGAAGAGACCGAAAATTACCATGACTAAAATGTATATAAATTAATACATATATACATATACACAATTGGCCTTAATTACTAAGGGCCAGTTTCACCAAGAGAAGTAGCTGTATTACACCAGTTTTCCCCATGTATAGTGCATAGCTTAAACTGGCGTAATACAGTTACCTCTCTTGGTGAAACTGGCCTTAAATGTCAACAAATATAGTTATAGCATCTAAATATACAACCGTTACTGCTATAAAGTAAAACTTCTCTTTAAAAATGCTTACTTGTTATAGTAGCCACCATATGGCAGTTGGAACGATATCCCGCTGGCTCTTGTGTAAATTCAAAATAATATATATATATATAAAAAAGAAAAATAAATGTTTGCGTTAGGATTCCTGAGTAGCTCAGTTGTTAGAGCGCTAACGTATAAAGTTAGATATCTCGAGTTCAAATACCGACTAAGGCACTTGTTTATCCTTTCATGTCTGTCATATACAGGGTGATTCAAAATTGACTTTACAACTTTACAAGCTTATAGAAATTTATTTAGAAGACCTACAGAATTGGTTTCAATGTCATATGATAGCACAACTCATCAAGGTTTCACCGACATAGTTTTATAGTACCTAGTTCTCTCACCGCGTGCGCTAACATAGTTCATATCAAAATGGCTGCTTTCACAGGTGCCGAGTGTGCTCGTTGTGTGTTTTTGTTCGAAGAAACTAAATATTCGACAATTGTTCAGCGTAGATTTCGTACCCAGTATGGTAAGTATCCTCCTAGCATATCCAGATAAATCGTACCGTTGATAGTTTTTTCTTGAAAAAAGAAGGGACCGTACACTTTAGTTTTACTTAGGGCACAAAACATATTCACTTTCGGGCTGTCACGTACGTGTTGCAGATGGAGATGTGGAGGTTCAGAGCCCCAGATCCTGCAGTTATGGGTACTTACTTTGCCACTGACGTGGAATGTAGACTCGTCGCTGAAGATTACGTGGTTCAAATACGTTTCATCTTCCTCAATCCGACCAAGCATTTCTGCACAGAAATCACGTCTAACTTGATTAAAAAAACTCCTGGTTTAATTAAACATTTTCACGGTCGCCTATAGGCCCAATACATCGCTTCGCTAGCTGATAGAAGGATTTAAAGACATGCGCACGGGAATAACTGAACAATGAAATTTGTGTCAAGAAATTAAACTACTCTTTAAGGTAGAGACCATCAGTTCTATGGTATTGACCTACCTTTCAGCGAGGTTTCAAGTCGGTACCAGTCTCTATTTTTTTATGCAAATAATTCGTTGAGACCCACTACCGTAGCTTCAACGTTTTCGAAATTTCACGCAAGAAATGGGATATGGATCGAAACAAATGGTAATCTGAAGACAATATCAGGGCTACATGATTGATATGGTAGCAATTGGATTCTTTCTATTTCCTGGATTTTTGTCATGGTGAAATATGGGGTCTCGCATTGTCTTGCAAGATAACTATTTTGTTTAACTAATGCTGGGTATCTCAGTTTCAAAATTTCATGAACTCGTTCCAGTTGTTGAGAATAAAGATTCACATTGACTGAACCTACGGACATGAACCTACGGGTTCGATAGTGCCAGTGAGTTAGTTACATATAATGCCTAGAATACTGTAAAAGTAGTTTAAGTAAGCAAAACTAAATAAGCAGAACCTGGTACTTCATATTCCATAATACAGAACTTCCCACAACTCTAATGCCGGTACCGTAATCACTGCTAAAAGGAACTAGGCCTAATTAGATTAGTGGTAGCCAGACATCATATTCTATAAAAATGAAATTTATATATATATATATATATATATATATGTGTGTGTATTGTTTCTTTTGTTAATATTCTCTTAACAGATAAGTCGACGGTTTATAATTTTTCGTTTTACCAGTAATATTATTTGATTCATTTTAATTTAATTTTAATATGTATAAATATTTCCTTATATGTATTTATTCTATGGCATGATATTAAATTAGTAGAAATGGTTTCGAGGTTTGTAAAACGCGAACACAGTAATCTCATTTTTGGTTCACTTTATTTACCCATCTTTATTTTATGGTGACACGTAGTCTGGTTCGACGACATCAAGCATTCACACATATGATTCATATCACTAATTATTTGGGCTGGGCCCAAGGCCTCGAGGAGGAGCTAAAACTATCCTTTTGAACCTATTCTGCTTTACATTGACACACAGGCTCGGAGTCATGTGGAAGTACATGAGTGTGATTCATTAGATCGCCATTAACCACATATTTTAAACACCTGAGGTTTACTAAAACAGTCTATTTCTTTTTACCTAACATGAGATGAGATTGAAGGTTAGGCCTATATGAAATAAATGAATGAAGATGAAATTACATGATGTGGGAGGGATGAGAAGTGGAGAGTGTTGATGGGATGAATTCAAGAAACGGGAGAACGGGAGAAAAAAACCGAAAATCCAGTGCGACCCACCTAAAATACGCCTCCAAAATGGCAGGATTCGTACCTGAGATTCCAGTCGGGATGCCATGAATTTACATAAATTGTCAGCATAAGTGTAAATAAAACGTGGAGCACACATTGAGTATATTGATTATATTTGAGGTGATAGTTCATCATAAGCAATGCCACGAGTGATTTCCAATTTATCTAGAGCATTTGAAAAATCAAGAGTGGCATTTGTTAGGACTATTTAACTAATAAAATTAAGCTGTTTACTCACAAATCATTATTTAAATATAGGTATTTTAATATATTTATGTATTTAATGTAAACGGCGTTGTTTAAAAGAAATGAGAAATGTTTGGTTATAAAACTTCAATCTAGTATCTCTTCTTGTTTTGTTCACTAAATTAGTTTGGTTTCGTTAAGTAACTTCCCTTACCATACGTGGGGATGTATGAGTTTGGACAGACATATTAGTAATTTTGTCATTTATTTCAGCCTTAAAGTTTTACTTTTAATTATTATATGGTATTCAATACTCACTTTTAAGTCTAAATCATGATCATATATTAAGTCTTAGCCCAGAGGTACGGGACGCGAGCTTATTCGAGATCCAATGGCGGAAGAAATGTTATCACAGAAATGAGGACAGTATATGGAACTCTGCCTATCAACATCACTATCAATTTCAGTAGCTATGATAAGTATCGGCTCAAGGTGGATAAAACCAGCTATAACGTCAGGGAATCTGACATGCTGACCATATCACCTCCATGCTGGATGGTCGTTCGACTCAGTTATTGGTACACGTGGATATGGGAATAGCAGCTTGTTGGTAGGCCAAGTTTACATCATGGAGTTTAGTTCTTCTTTTTAGTGCTTCTGTAATTTCCATGTCCTTTAAAAGAAGAAGAAAAAAAGAAGAAAGAGAAGCAGAAGAAGGAGGAAGAGGAGAAGCATACGAACATAGTTATCGTATTAGGTAGCTTCATTATGTTAGAATTATCTGGTACGTAGTAGCCTATTAACGGATTAGGTAACAATTCGCCTATACTGGTCTTAAAAGTCCACCGCTGTGGACGCTCGAGGTAGCGTGCACTGGGCCCGGGTTCGATCTCTGGCTGGGACAAGTTTCCTAGATGATGTTTTTTTTCGGAGTTTTTCCTCGCCTGTAAGACAAATATCAGGAAACTTTAAGGCCAAACGATCTCCGATCATCATCTGGCCATCATTAACATAATCATTAAGTTTAGGATTAAGGCCTCGCCTGGCGCATCATTACCATCATCATCATCTATCATATGTCATCGGGGCAGCGTAACTCCGCCTTCGAGACGCCCCAACCTCATAAATGAGTTACAATAACGCCATCCCAAGAGAGAATATCAGAATGTCGAAATGACAACATGGAGGCATTGAACACAAAACAAATCTTTGATATTATGACTGATAGCCTTATTGAAGAAAAACAGGCGAATTTCGTAAAATTAACTCCACAGATGTTTACATAAAATTTCCAAATTCACTCTATGTATTTCACAATAGTCCACCGCTGTGGTCTTGAGGTAGAGTACTGCCTTGTCACGCAGCGGGCCCGGGTTCTATCTCCGGTCGGGGTATCTGGGTGAGGTTTTCATCGGGGTTCTTCCTCACCTGCAAGACAAATGTCAGGAAAACTTTAAGGCCCAAACGGTCCCCGAAATCACATGGCCATCATCATCCTTATCATCATCATCCTTCACCGGTGTGGAAAGCAATGGGAAGCTACTACACCTACAATTCCCTAGAAAAGCTGCTAGCATAGCATGGAAATGCTATGATTGCAGTGAAGGACCTGCCTTCGGGCAGAATTACTATGGGTGGATTTCACAATAATTCACTGATTCTTCACAAATAATGTGCTGCTAATAAAGTATCTTCGTTCAGAATTTATGTGACCATTCTGTTATTTATACTCACTGACGGTTCATCTTCTTGTCTTCGCTTCTGAGTTCACTTCACTAGTTCACTATTCGGAAAGAACTGAATCATCTGACCCTCACATCTTCTTATATATGCGAGGGTAGGAATAATCCGGGCATCAGTCTCGAATTCTCTCGCATAAAAAGATCGAGAAATGATTATTCCAGATTTGATGTATCTGGAAAATGATTTTTCTAGAAAGCACGTCTAGAGAAGTTGTTTTCTGGATGCATACGACCCGAATCCAACTCCCATTGGCTTATAAGCATTCATGCATCCGAGCGCAAAATTCTAAGGCGGTAATTTCAGGAACGGATCAACAATGTGTCAATATTTTTTTATGGTTTGTCTATTGATACTTCCCCCTCATGGTTTTCACTCAAAACAAATCCCCGGCAATTATTTAGATTCATTATTACCATCTGCTCTCCAGGTCAATTACATTTCTAATTTTAAATTTATCCTATGTGTCTTTTTTTCTACTTTATCCAATTTTGTTTATCAAGCCAAATGTTTCAGAACACTAATTTCTGTAGCTTCGATTTTCTTTTTGTATTTTGTTCCTTACATTGATTTTCGTTTTTAAATATTAAAAATATATATAGTATTAAAATATTTTGTTCACCCTTGACATAAGGTACATATGGTGGATGAAACTTCAATGTGTCTCATTTTTCTCCCTCTTATTTCACCTCTCAACATTTTAGTGTGCGACAGCATGCCCCTTATCTCTCCCCCACCCATACATTATGATAAGGCCTCACGTATATACTCGCTGCAAATCTTGAATTCATCTGAGGTTTATGTTACCATATGATACACTCAAGTTGAGCGAGCTTAAAATGTTAACTACCTCATTCCACCCCTTTCCTCCCTTCATGTGAGTTACGTAGCCTCACAGACTGCTAAGCTGCTATTATTCCTGTACAATGCATTGTATAATGCCTTTTAAGGAAAAATATAAATGA
Organism: Diploptera punctata; assembly: GCA_030220185.1. Taxonomy (NCBI): domain Eukaryota; kingdom Metazoa; phylum Arthropoda; class Insecta; order Blattodea; family Blaberidae; genus Diploptera; species Diploptera punctata. The sequence continues at coordinate 1,024,113 of JASPKZ010005683.1, forward strand.
CTTTAGCAAGGTTTCATATTCTGTATTTCTAGCATTTGCAAGTTTCTAAGACTGAATTTACAGAATTGAATTCCTTTATGTTATTTTTAGGTACGATATATTATGAATTTCGCCAACAATTGCCTGGCAAAACTTTATAAACATCAACCTCGTTTATGGTTTATTTAACTAGTTACAAGATATAGAAACAAACTATGTTTTACAAATACCAGAGAGGTCTACAATTTTCTCTAAGGCACTCAAAGGCAAGTGAGCACGTGGTCAACGCTTGGCACTCCCGGTGAACGGTTCTGATTCAGTCGTAGGCTACAGCCTTTCTCTTTTTTTCTCTCCGTTTTTGACATATCTTTCTCTGCCTTTAAGACGCACAATATGGCCGTATCAATAAGAAAATCTAAAAAAATAAAATGTACACAAACAATTCGGGAATTAAAATACAGTATTGTTAAATAAATCGGGAGATTTACAGTAGACTAACTTGCACGTGTAAATCCCAATTTCCATTGGAGATGTCAGGAATGTGTTCCGGCAAAGGGACATAATTTTCAACATATTCTGTGGTGAAGATTTGTAGACAATATGGATACTAAAATTTTAATAACCGACTCTACCGACTGTAGCGGACCCCTTTCACTGGAAACGACAAGCGCTCCCGTCGCGCCGGGGCCGTTTGTCTCCAAGTGTCGTATAAAATGTCTTGGACCGCTCTGTATTTGTAAAATTGTCCTCTCTATAAATCACTTTACTCGTTAAATACCCGGAACACTGTACCCCTGTTTTTTTCCTAAAATATTAATACTACTAATTTCAATATTTAAAAAATCACTGTAATATACAAGGCAAAAACTTTGAGTGTCTGTTTAGCTATAGCGATAAAAATTATTCTTATTTCAAAGTAAACGCTACCATATTTTTCGAGCGCACTATGCTTTTTTCCTCCCCGATGATTACACGTTTTGTATATTTCTAAGAAAGTGAAACAGCATGAAGAATATTTCTCAATGAAGAGATACGAACCTAAACACTTAAAATAAGCACTAAAAATTGGAGCATGCAGCCATAAAAGAACTAACATAAATCTCCATATTCTTTGAAAGAAATGAGTGGGTCATATAATCAAGATGGAAGTCTATAAACATGCCAAAGGGATATTAAATTTAAAATCAGAAAGATTTAACATTGTTGTTGAACATTTTAGAAGGTCGGATTATGTAGATATGGATGTAAGGAGATAGACACTTTCAGAAATGAATAAATAGTAGGGAAATAAAATTTTGAGGGAGACCAAAGCTAAATTACAAAAAAAAAACAGTAACACCAAGGAAGAAAGGATTTATTATCTTATTATTACTCTAAGCAGTCCTTTCAATTTTCATTTTCCTAGTTAACCTATAGCCCCAGAGACCGGAATTTTTATAACGATTGCTTCTTTTTTCACTTCAATCCCCCAGTTTTTAACACCCCAATCACACCCTCTTCCCTCTTTACCCGCTTCCACACTAAGTTCATTGAGGCACGCGCCATTCTTCGTAGTACGCAGTTAATTCTTTAGAACGACCTAATTTTTTCCTTGGCTGACATCTTCTGTCCTTGTTTCTTGTTCAGTAATTATTCATAAAGTGTGTCTGCATCTTAAAGCGATGTCGCCATATTCAACACTTTTACACATTTCCCTCCACACAAATCAATTTATGAGAGAATAATAATAATTGTAATTTTATTCATTTAAATATATATATATATAGTTATGTACGTATTTATTTTACCATGCAGGGCTATGATTTGAGGGAAGTAGATCATACAGGGAATGATTGGAAAACATTAGCTCAGGATAGGGATGCATGGAGAGCTTATGTCCGCGCGGCCATGGTGTAAAGGTACGTACACATATGCGCGCCGCGAACACGAACGGCGCGCGCGCGGCGCGTGTTATGTTCGTCGAAATTATTAATTTCAACGAACCTCCTGCGATCCATAGGAAACCCACAAACCTTCAGTAGACATTTTGCAGAGCAGGTGTAACCAACGATGTCTATTCCCTTTCCGTTCTCCCGCTTGTCCTGCATTCTTTCCCAAAAATAGGGACATTTTTTTAAATGCCGCGGGACGCGGGACAAATTGTTAAAAATCGGGACTGTCCCGCCAAAATCGGGACGTCTGGTCACGCTTATTACTTATTACATCTTATAACTTTATTTATACTTTTTCAAATATTATAGCATTAAAGGAATTTAAAAAAATATATGATTTGTATATCCATCCATAGTAATTCTGCCCGAAGGCAGGTCCTTCACTGAAATCATAGCATTTTCATGCTATGCTTGCAGCTTTACTAGGGAATTGTGTAGGTGTGGTAGCTTCCCGTTGCTTTCCACACCGGTGAAGGATGATGAGATGATGATGATATGATAATGATAAGGATGATGATGATGGCCATATGATTTCGGGGACCGTTTGGGCCTTAAAGTTTTCCTGACATTTGTCTTACAGGTGAGGAAAAACCCCGATAAAAACCTCACCCAGAAAAACTGCCCCGACCGGGGATTGAACCCGGGCCCCGCTGCGTGACAAGGCAGCACGCTACCTCGAGACTACAGCGGTGGACATGATTTGTATATATATGTTTAAAATTATTAAGAATCTATCTCACCATAACATGGCCTTAATTTTTAATAAAAATGTACATGATTATTATACTAGAGGTTGTACTTTATTGCACAAAGATACTAGTTTCTAAAAAAAAAGGTATAAAAGGGATTCGTTATGCATTAATCAACCATTAAAATAACTACTTACCTATTGAATATCAACATTTCACGAATGTTAAACATTTTTCTAATTGTATTAAAAAATATTTTTTCTCATTGCTTTCTTAGTTAATTTTGTTAATTTTATTATTATTAATATTATCCTGTTTAAATATTGTATTTATATGTGTATATATATTGTGCATCTATAGTAGTTTGTATTACTTAAACTTATGCCTGAATTTGTTTTCTTGTTTTTATTGTTAATTGTTTTATGGCCATTATTTTTGTATATTGCCCCTTAACATGAGCAGTCTTGCTCTTTGGAGTCTTTGAAGAGATAAATAAATAATTAGCAATAAATGTGTTTATATATTGTATTGTTTTGTGATACTTCATACATAATATTATGAAATGAACGTCTTAAATAAATAATGTTTTCTAAATAATTCTAATTTATTTATACAATTACAGTACACACGAAAAAAAACACATATCATTGAAAAAAAAAACAGGCATCTCCTTTCAATGATTTTTTAAAATGATCCTTATGTTGTGGATCCCACAATAATTGCTTGCTTCTATAAATGTCAACAAGTTTTAACACGTTTTCCTCTGACCACTCCATACTCAAATAATAGGTGCGCACCGAAAGCAGCTCTCAGGTACCCGTCCAAATCTAAACAGCGAACCATCAAAGTGTTCGTGGAAAAACCGACAATGAGTGGATCGTGGTAAGAGACGCGCGCGCGCCGTTCGCGCGCACCTTAAAACCCCGTCCAAATCTGACGAACATGGTGCGGCGCGCGCGCCGTTCGTGTTTGCGGCGCGCAGGTGTGTACGTACCTTAAGAGTGCAGGCAAAGTCTGTCAGCTGTTTGTTACAAACCGATAAATTAATGCAATCGTTTTAATTTTTAATGTTGCAGGTTGTATTAACATTTACAATGGCATGTCGAAAACTAATTACATTATAATTGTTAATATTAAACAAATTAATTCAAATCAAGCATTTAAATTAAAATAACCGAGTTAACATAAACTACCCAACCGCCGTCATTTTTGTAACTGACGTTCAACTTCTTCTCAAGAATCGTTCAGTTTCAAACAAATGCGAATTTTTAGTTAGTCTCCGACCTTCGAAGAAACATGTTGGTGTATACTGTATTCTGATCAACTATAGTTAACATAAATAGCTTCAAATAAGTAATTATGTTAATCGAGTAGATGATCTATTTTTTCGCTTCCGCTGAACTGTGCTTTGGTCATGAACGAATCGCAGTAACTGCAGCAGTCATGTGCTTCATGGATTACCCGCCCATTTATTTTCCTGAAGTGTCTTTCTTAAGCTGGACAGAAAACAGAACATGTCATAATAAAGAACCCATACAACTCGACATGTACATATGGTGTATGCTGATGATATATTATTAGGTGATAGCGAGGAGATACTAAGAGCCAACATGAACATTTTACATAGTAAAACTAAGAAACTGAAGATGGTAATAAACATCAACAAAAGTAAATATATGGATGGACACATGTAGAAATAACTACAGAATGGAAATGGACAGGTAATTAAAAATTAGAGAAATGTTGAAGAAGTGGCTGAAATTAAACACTTATGAACAATAACACTGGTCAATATGATTTTTGTCTTATGAGTATCAATAGTTGTAGGCTAGTTAATGCAGTTTTTTATCGTGTTTTCAAATATGTATTCGGAATTTCTCCATCACCCTAGTTTTTTATTTCAATTTCAATTCATGGGTTTAAATAATTATTTTTTTAATAAATCTAGAAGAGGTCTAGTGAGATCCAAAATTATTTTAGAAAATCAAAGTAGAAGAGATCCAGTGAGATCCAAAATTATTTTAGAAAATCAAAGTATAGAACAGGTGTCTAGTTTCAAATATTTGGATTGTGATGTTGGCTACAATGTGGAAAGAGATATTGACTCCAAAATAAATAAATTTCAAACGGTGTGTGGAACAATACAGAGAACATTCAAAAATAAAATTAGAAAAGAAACAAAGATAAAAATGTATAATGTTTTATGGCGGTTCCCACAATATTGTATGGATGTGAAACTTGGGCACCAATGAAAAAACAGAAGGATAGAATACAGACGGCGGAGATGAGGTTCCTAAGACAAGTTAAAGGATGTACAAGACTTGATAGAATAAGAAATGAGGATATAAGAGAAGAATTGAAAGTACAGCCTTTATTGGATAAGGTCACGAAATACAGACAGAAATGGATTGATCATATGGATGGAATGAGTAAGGAGAGATATCCATTGTTAGCAAGAAATTATCAAGCAAGAGGAAGACGTGATGTTGGAAGACCTAGAAGACGTTGGGCTGATGCATTATGAAGTGGGAACAGGCAATTGCCTAATCCCTGGAGTGATGATGATGATGATGATGATGATGATGAATAAATCTATATTTCTTCCCGCAAAATCTTGGCGCAGTGAGCGATGAGCACGGGGAACACTTTCATCAGGAGATTTCAGCTAATGGCAAATGGAATCCTAATATGCTGGCCGATTATTGTTGGACCATCAAGAGGGATGCTCCACAGGCGAAATATAGCAGAAAATTGTAATTTCTTACTTTCTAGGTGAGTCCGAATGTTCGAATATTGTGTAGTTACGAATGTAGAAAATATTAAAGTGTTTAGGTCTCTCGGAAACCTTGCGTGATGAGAAACCCCGATATATTTGAATTCAGGAGAAAAAATACTATCAGAATCACATATTTTTCTTTCTGGGACAACAAAAAAAGTTTATTTTTTGTTGCTCAATGTAATTACAAACAGAAATGAATTGCAGAAAAAATAAATATTGGCTGAACTCTAAAAACCCATGCTATTACGCATTACAGAAACTTTTTGTCATCCCAACTTATCTAAAAAAAACGTTAAATTAAAAAAAAGATATAGCTGTTATTATTCCAGTCATATTATATGCTGCAAAAAAATGAACTCTTACTCTAAACGATTTTGAATATTTGAGAATAAAGTTGTTAAGAAAAAGTTTGGACCAAAGAGAGGCGAACAGACAGGTGAATGGAAAAAACTACTTCACAGTGAGCCACATTATCTTCATGGGAAATCAAATATAATAATAACAGTTAAGTCTCGTAGACTCTGATAAGCAGGGCATGTGGTACGAATGGCTAATGAAGGAGGGACATGGAAACGTCTTATAGAAAAATCAGAAGGGAAGAGCCCAGTAGGTAAGCCAAGGGCGAATAACATTAATCATGATATGATACAGAAAGAATTAGCTCTTTACTTCCAGAACATATGTATGGTACTTATTTTGACTAGATGCCAGGACCACGGTGTCGTCAAAAGGTTTTAGGCCAGTATAAAAATTCTGACTATCGGGAATAGAATCCGCGAATTTTAGGCCAATAGTGAATTGCCCAAAAACAACTACGGAACAGCACAGTACACAGTCGATTATTTTTTTATTTATGCAACAGAGTACTATGTTGAAAGCAGGCTTTCACGGCCGGTAATCATAATGTTGAGTGATTCCGGGTTATGTGGCCGTGGTCCATAGTTGGTGTTGATACCAGACGTTTCGCCCTCAACTGCGGAGGGCATCTTCAGTGGCGAGTGCTTCTAGGCGTGTTTCCTGGTCGGAAGATCTACTACTCTCAGTAGATCTTCCGACCAGGAAACACGCCTAGAAACACTCGCCACTGAAGATGCCCTCCGCAGTTGAGGGCGAAACGTCTGGTATCAACACCAACTATGGACCACGGCCACATAACCCGGAATCACTCAACATTAAGAGTACTATGTTGTTCTAAAGTATTCTTACTTACTTACTCACTGGCACTATCGAACCCGTAGGTTCATGGCCGCGCGGACATAAGCTCTCCATACATCCCTATCCTGAGCTAATGCTTTCCAATCATTCCCTGTATAATCTACTTTCCTCAAATCATAGTTAATGTTATTCTACCACCTCATTCTTGGTCTACCAACTGGGCGTTTTCCCTCTGGCTTTCCTACAAGAAGCTTCCATGTATGTCTTTCATTCCCCATACGTGCAACATGTCCTGCCCATCGCAGTCTACGAGACTTCTAAAGTATGCTTTAATTGGATTCTATTGAAATACAAAACGTACATAAAACAGTGAAAAAAAAAGGGACTGAATATAGGGAAATAATCTGCAGTGGTTACATTTATAAAATATATGCCAAGATACTCTAATTATTTAGGGGAAGTATGAAAGACTTACAATATTATAATAATGTTAAATTAGCCAATCAAATTAGTCAATTTTCTCTGAAACCGTTTAAGATATTGTAACGCATCATAATAATGAAGTTTGAATTTCACGTGCAGTGGTGAGAATAGTGGTCTAGCATTGATGGAAACAGATACATGAGTCCCAGACTCACGAGTCGAAAACGCCGCGAAGTGATTTCCCATTCCAGAGATTTGTATAAGACTCTACTTCCCCTTTCGGGCAAGATCGAAGGCCAGAAATTTCCATACTGAAAATATCTCGATCATAAGCCTAGAGAAAGTTCCCTCCCCGCCTTATAGTGTTATAGTGACAGTTGTGTTATGACAGCGATTAGTGAGCAGAGAGAAAAAGATAGAAAAGGAATTGCAGCGAGTGGACTCGTCAGAGATTATAAAATAATTATGTAATAGATAAACATTAAAACAAGATTAATTATTAGAGCAAATTTTGAATGAACTGTCACTAATAATTTATAGAATTAAATATATTACTGTGGAGTTTTTCGACAGCATCTTGTGGTCTTTATTACGCCAAAACAACGTGAAGACGATCCCACTGCCGACTTAGAACAATATAATTTGTTTTTCCTACTATATATATTCATAAATGTAATAAATTCATTGACCTTTTTTCATGATTATTCTCATTCTACAGCACGATTTATTTTATTTATATATATATATATATATATATATATATATATATATATATATATCGAACCCGTAGGTTCATGGACGCGCGCACATAAGCTATCCATACATCACTATCCTGAGCTAATGTTTTCCAATGATCCCCTGTATAATCTACTTCCCTCAAATCACAGTTAATGTTATTCTCCCACCTCATTCTTGTTCTACCAACTGGGCGTTTTCCCTCTGGTTTTCCTACAAGAAGCTTCCATGCACGTCTTTCATTACCCATTCGTGCCACATGCCCTGCCCATCGCAGTCTACGAGACTTAACTGTTCTCATTAACTTATATCTGGCTTCCTACTAAGACCATGTAGTTCATATAATAAATAAATATATATAAATATATATATATATATATATGAAAGCAACAGGAAGCTAGCACACCTACAATTCCCTAGTAAAGCTGCAAGCATAGCATGAAAATTCTATGATTGCAGTGAAAGACCTGCCCTCGGGCAGAATTACTATGGATGGATGGATATAAATAAAAATTTATATATATATATTATATATATATATATATATATATATATATATATATATGAAGATATGAGTTAGTTATAACTAACTGACTAATTCACTGGCATTATCGAACACGTAGGTTCATGGCCGCGTGGAAATAACCTCTCCATAAATCCCTATCCTGACTTAATAATTTCTCAATCATCCCATGTATAATCTACTTCTCTCAAATCATAGTTAATGTTATTCTCCCACCTCATTCTAAGCCTAACTACCTCATTCTAAGCCTAACTACGGGACGCTTTCCCTCTGGTTTTCGTGCAAGGAGTTTCCATGTCACTCTTTGATTCCCCATTCATGTCACATGTCCTGCCCATTACAGTATATAAGACTTTACTATTTTATCATTTAGGGTTTCCTATAAAGTGCATTTAGCTCACTGTTAAGTAGTCTTCCATTCTCGTCTCTCTTTGGTCAAAAAATGTTCCTAAGAACTTTATTCTCAAATACGCGTAATGTTTTCTCCTCCCTTAAAGTAAGAGTCGATGTCTCGCATCCATATAACTTCGAGAATAACATTTTTATACATTTTCAGTTTAACGTTTAGGGGTTTGGACGATAAGATTACCTTAATGTATAATTTCATGCATATTCAGAATTGAGCCTATGTTCAAATACTTTGTGTACTATCTCATTCCTATTTGTAATTATTGTTCCTAGGTATTTGAATGCAACCACTACTTCAATATTTCCTTCATTTTTCATTAACTGTACATTTCCATTACATAATGTATTTCTATGTGTGAACATATATTTAGATTTATTGATGTTTACTTCCAGTCCTAATTTTTTAGTGTTACTCAATATAGGCCTAGTGTGAGTTTTGACCTAGCATCTCCTCGCTATTGCCTAATAATACTGTCAACAGCTTAAACTAACAGCTTATTAACACTACTCAGTTGTAGGCCCTCCCCATCCTTTAAAGATTTGATAGTATACTCTAGTACAAAATTGAATAGTTGTGAAGATAGTGCTTCGCCTTGCTTTAACCCATTGAGAATTTCAAAAGTATCCGAATACTGAACCTACACCCACCCTACTCTTTGTGTCATTTAGACATACTCAAAAAGTTTAACTTTTAGGAATTCCATACTCCAGCAGAATAATATTACATATTATGTAATTTTACATCACATTGTAATATTATATATTATATTATGTTACATTATATTATATTAAAGTACATTACAATAGTATATTATATATTACATTATATTAATATACACATATAGTACTTTTATGTTACAGTGTACAAGTTTGTGATTGTGTATGTACTGTAAACGTAGACTTTACATATATAACTTATTCGAAGTTTTCTACTTTCTTTACGTATGAGTGTACGTATGTAAATGCTGTAGCCACGTACGTATTTATTTATATATAATCGCATTTTTTCTTTATTATTGCCACAGAAATATGCACTTAAGGCCAAATAGGCCCATGCACTATGTCAATAAAAATGTATTTCCTTTCGTTTGAAAAATATCAATAAATTTCCACTACTAGAATACAATATTACATTGCATTACATCACATTATTACTATTATTATTATTGTTATTGTTATTATAAATATGTTGAAACTGGCGTTGTTTCTCCGTTCCCAATTTCTATTTGCTTCTGTCCACATTATTACTATTATTATTGTTATTATAAATATGTTGAAACTGGCGTTGTTTCTCCGTTCCCAATTTCTATTTCCTTCTGTCCAAGGAGTCCTTTAATTCCAACTATGTTCAGGTCGTTCCAAACTCTTTCTCCCTGGTAGTGATCATTGTAAATCTTCCTTTGTCGTCTTGTGTTATCTATCCTAAACCGTATGCACATAACAATAACTGTCGCTTCTCCATTCTATCAACGATTTCTCTATCTCTTCCCGCAACTTCTTTTTTTTTATGTTTGGTATATTATTTAATCTTGTTTTCCTATTATTTTCTTTAAAAATTACATCTCAGTAGCTAGAAGTTCCTTCCTTTAACTTGCACATACATAAGAAGCCAGATATAATAAGAACAGTTAAGTCTCGTAGACTGCGATGGGAAGGACATGTTGCACGTATGGGGAATGAAAGACTTGCATGGAAGCTTCTTGTTGGAAAGCCAGAGGGAAAACGCCCAGTTGGTAGACCAAGAATGGGGTGGGAGAATAATATTAACTATGATTTGAGGGAAGTAGATTATACAGGGAATGATTGGAAAGCATTAGCTCAGGGTAGAGATATATGGAGAGGTTGTGTCCGTGCGGCCATGAACCTACGGGTTCGATAGTGCCAGTAAGTAAGTAAGTATACACACTGGAATCTGTCATACTCCATCAACATTTCAGATTCACGCAGAAAGAAAAGAGTATACTTCTCTAAAAATTACAATTTTCAATTTTTTATTTATTTTTGCTATTATTTTTGCACTCTTGCGTTCTTCAGTAAATATAGAATATAATAATACGCAACTTATTTTTTTTAAATTTTTATAGCATATTAAAAACCTTGGGGCCATGAAATCCCAGTGTGTAGTTTCTGTAAGGAAAAATGAGTGTGAAGGTGCAAGGTTAACCTCTGTTTTACACTTCGGTATACATTTCCACATTATTTTCCCCATAGGATAGAGTTTAAACACCTTGTTAAGCATTTGCCTTTATTTATTTTATATATAATTTCATCTTTATAACTCCACAATAACCTATTTGCATTTTCATATATTTATAAAACTATGCATTTTCGAAAATCTGGGTTCGTTTCTCTTATTTTTTTAAGTTTCGAATAAAAACAGGAAAACAATCGGAATAGAACAAAAAAAATCTAAGAGAAAAACATCCCCTCTTCATTATTATAACTGGGCTAAATTTCAAAATAGGACGTGAATGCAACGATTGGAATAATAAGAAGTGATAGAGAGGAGATAAAAAAGTTCCTTTTTTCTAAAGAAAAAAATCGTCTGGAGCGTCTCTAACGGATGAAGACGTAGCGAACTAATGAAGCTGCGCGGTAACCATGACACCGCGAAGAATCACTTCTAGGGGGCGGGGTGAATACCCCTAAATATTTCCAGTTACATTCTGTAAATAACAAATTGTGTTTAGCTAACAAACTTACCTTCAAACCGCTGACACAAGTCAACAAGGCAAAGTATTTAGTTATCACACAAAACATACTTATATGAGAATACAACCACAAAACTGAGATTACTGTAGGCCCACATCTCAAATCTGTGTAGCACATATAGTAATTATTTATGATACCAGGATTAGAAGTGAAATTTTACGAATGAGTTGAAATATTTCTAAAATTTCTAAAATAATTTGTAAAACGCTTTCAATCACTGCATCGTTTATAAATTTTATTTCACATGTTGAATGTCTTTATTTTTAATAAATGAATAAATATCAACTCGTATTAATGAATGTATAAAACGTTACCCTTAAATACACTCATAATTAACTGTCTAGTATGTAATGTTAAAGTTATTCGGGATATTTCAAAATAAAATACAAATATTTTAAGTAGTCTATCCAAAATATGGGCTAACAAAATATTACGCTATCACCGCATAAGTTACGTGCAAAATATACCATAAATAACTCACTGGCATTATCGATCCCGTGGATACATGGTTGCGCAGATATAAACTGTCCATACATCCCTCTGAGTTAATGTTTTCAAGTCATTTTCTGCATAATTTATTTCCTTCATATCATGGTTAATATAATTCTACCATTTCTATTAGTCTATCTAAGGAGAAAATTATACCATAACTGCAAAACGACATATTTGTGACTTGAAATAATTAATTTTTAGTTACTAGTATCCTTAGGCCTATATCGAAAATAGTAGAAATGAAATCACCTTATTATTATTTATATCCACAAAATTTCTACGCGTATTGATTATTATCTTTACATGTTTACTTGTAACAATAAGAAATGCTCAAAAAAATAGTTTCGTCACAAATATGAAATTTTACAGTCTATGTTTGTTAAAATTTTCACTGATTTATAGTAAAATATATTTACAGTAGGCTGGATACTTCTACTCTCCTCCTTCTTCGTCCTCTCTTCTTATTCGTCTTCTTCTTCTTTCTTCTTCTTCTTCTGACATCTTAGTTTAAACCCTCACCTTAAACGTATAATTACATGCCCCACACACATTGCCTTACAGTGCGAACACCAGTCAGAAGAGAGATTTTAAACTCTGGATCACACCCATGTGCATGGTGTTTCCTTTTTATTTTACATTATTATTAATTATTATTATTAGTATTATTATTAGTATTATTAGTATTATTATATAGTATTATCGTGAGTAATAGGTTGTTTTTAAAATATTTGATTTATTAGTTATTATTAGTATTAGTATTATTATTTATTATTATGTTCTAGCGTATGGAAATGTCCTATGTACATGAATTTTAACTCTCAATTATTAATAATTTTTATGTAAATTATAATTTGTACGTTATATTTTATTGTAAATCTATACTTATACAGAGTGTTTCATAAAGGATGGCGCAAACTTAAATGGTTGAAAGTACACGATAATAGAAGCAAAAATGTCCCAATAAACATGGGTCCGCAAACGAGCCGTTTGCGAGATAATTACGAATGTATGGTTACAAGCCGCCACTGACGTCATTGTTTGTAACATCGTACTAGGTGATTATCTCATTGGGCCACACATTCTCCCACGAAAACTTAATGGACGGAGGTACCTTAGGTTTCTGCGGCGTCATCTTCCAGGATTGCTTGAGGATGTTTCCCTTCAGCAACGTCGGAGTTTGTGGTACATGCATGATGGAGCTCCGGCACATTTTGCTGCTGCTGTGAGACGGCATCTAACGCGCAGATACGGCCAAAGATGGATAGGTCGAGGCGGATCTGTACCTTGGCCTCCAAGATCACCTGATCTAAATCCTTTGGAGTTTTATGTCTGGGGTCACATCAAAAGCGAAGTGTACAGCACACCCGTTAACACGATTGAAGAACTGGAGCAGAGAGTTGTACATGCTTGTCAAAAATTCAGAAATGATCCAGGAGTTTTCGAAAGAATTCGACATTCATTGCAGAGACGAGCTCAATATTGCATCCAGATGCAAGGAAGACACTTTAACATCTCCTTTAACAGGTAACCCATAAGTGAAGTGAACTGTGAAATTTGAACTAAATGAGATGAAAAAATTAATAGTAAAGTCTAAATTCAAATAAATTTCTACTAACTAGGACGATGTTTACAATTAAGTCAGTGGCGGCTTGTAACCATACATTCGTAATTATCTCGCAAACGGCTCGTTTGCGGACCCATGTTTATTGGGACATTGTTGCTTCTATTATCGTGTACTTTCAACCATTTAACTTTGCGCCATCCTTTATGTAACACCCTGTATATGTATGCTGGTGGAAAAGAAGACTTATGGCCTTAACTCTGCCAGAATAAATAAATTATTATTATTATTGTTATTATTATTGTTATTGTTATTGTTGTTATTGTTATTATCGTTATTGTTATTATCGTTATTGTTATTATCATTATTGTTATCATTATTGTTATTATGATTATAATTATTATTATCATCATCATCATCATCATCATCATCATCATCATCATCATCATCATCATCATCATCATCATTATCATTATCATTATCATTATCATTATCATTACCATTATCATTATCATCATTATCATCATCATCATCATCATCATTATTATTATTATTATTATTATTATTATTATTATTATTATTATTCATCGAAATCGAAAAAAAAATTACAGATAGAAAATAACTGGTATGCTGAATTCAGTTTTCTGGTGCTAGAATACAGTAAATAACAAAAAAGGAATAATTGATAATTAATTAGTTCAAATGTACATGGAGCTGAAACTTTGACTATAGATAGGTCACATGTAAGTAATTTCCTGGCTACAGAAAAGGACTATTGGTGTAGGGCAGATAGAAAATCAGGAATGAATACAATTACAAACCAACTAATTTAAAAGAAGATTAAAGTAGATAAGAACATTCTTGAAGTAATTGAAGAAGGAAAATTGATATAGTTTGGATACGTTAAAAGAATGGGAGAAGACAGAATTCCCAAAATGATTTTGGAATGGAATGCTGAAGTCAGAAGGAGAAGAGCAAAAACATATGAACAATGGATGGATGGGATCAGATGGAGTATGAATGGAATGGAATTGATAAATAAGATGCGCAAGACAGGATTTTTTTGTAAGAATAAAGTTGCTTTAAGTTGAAAGAAAAAATAATGTAGTTTAACAAAAATATATTCCTGTCATCATCATCATCATCATCATTATGGTTTTCTCTACCTTGACGTGGTGGTGGGGCTTGTGAGTCTTAATGACTCCATGAGCTATACAGACGGTAGTGTAACTATCAACAGGGCCTCCCGTGTCTGGCAGGTCATGGAAGAAGGTCCAGACTAAAAGAGATACCCATCGAAAAAAATGGGCCAGTAACTCACTTCCAAGATGTGAAATGTACAATTACTCAGATATATTCACGAAGTAAGCCGGACCGATAAATTAGAAATGGGTTATTATACGTAGTTTGACCATAAAAGGGCTATATTAATAATAGTGGAAATAAAATTTACGGCCCCTAAAATAGAGGAAACACCTGCTAGGTGAAGAGAGAAGATTGCCAAATCTACTGATGCCCCAGCATGTGCTATTCTTCTTGCTAAAGGGGGTAGACGGTCCATCCTGTGATCAGCTCGATTCAAAGCCACTTCAGAGAAAAAAACGAACATTTAAGACGAAACGCACCATTCATTTTCACATTCACACTACATATTATGAATAGGATGATGGTTATAACGGAAAATAATGTTTGGAAACCATTTAGGGCTTAAATTTGCCTGGCATTTGTCTTAGTAAATCCCGAAAAAAATACACAGAAAATCTGTTCCGAATTCTGCGCTGCTTACGAGGAAGTGACAGCGGTGGACTTTTTTACAAACTTTTTTACATACAAGTTACAAAATTATTAGATTCTTCTTCATCACCCTCTTCTTATTCTTTCTCACCTATCCATTGTGCCTTTTGCATCGGATAATCTATCTATTAATAAATGTCGGCCCCTTGGTCTAGTGGTTTTGTTCCTTGATTCTAGCCTCGAGGTTGGCGGATTCATACCTGGCAGGGGTCGATGGATTTTTAGGATGGAAGAATTCAAGGGACAAATGCTCCAGGAGAGATTTAAAACAGTGGGACCTTTGTCCCAAGACTTTCGAGCTCGTAAAAGAACCTCAAGGGTGAATAAAAAGTAATCTGAACAAAATTTAACTGACCTCTTAAATCCAAGTAATTTCTCAATGTTCTACTGTATGTCGTCTCGAGACAATATACTAACCACATGTCCCTCCCTCACATATATGTGTATATATATATATATATATGTATATATATATATATATATATATATATATATATATTAATAAGCTTAATAACAGCTTTCGGGTAACAGAGTGGAACCCTTGATAGAGGTCCACTCCAGGGAGTAGGCGCCCCTGCCCTTTTGAGAGCTCCAGGTCCCACTCGCCCAGTGGGTAGTACCTGGGTAGGGCCCCGTCCACAGGGTTACGTGGGGACAAGAGAAGTCCCCAAAGCCGTAGTGAAGGCAACTTCTCTAGGAGACGAACACTCCGAAATTGCAGTTCCCTGCCCTCCAGGAAGAGGGTTTGGCTAAACCTCTACTAGTAAAAAATAACTTACTCATAAACTTCAGCAGAGGGCTGAAGTCGGAACGGGTCAACAGACCTAATCCACGAAAGCAGATGATGATGCTGATGCTGATGATGATGATGATAAGCTTAACTAAATTAGTTTAAGAAGTCCGTCGCTGTGGCGTAATCGGTAGAGTCCCTACCTTCCACTCCGGCGACCCGGGTTCGATTTCCGGCGAAATAAGGGATTTTTCTCAACCTTGGGACTGGGTGTGTGTAGTGTCCTAAGTTGTACCCATTGGGTTTAATTCCTCTAAAAAAAATAGTTTAAGAAACTTCACCCTAGGGGAGCACTTATGTCCCGAGCGGGTCGAACATGGATAAATCAATACATCAACATTATTGAATACAAGACATTGAAAAATAGTGAAAAAGATTCAAAGATGAATTTTAAAGACCAAAACTAAATCAATTAAAATGCATAGCAAGGTCAAAGAGAAGATAGACATCCTGACTGGTAGGCTACCTGCAGTGACCTCGTGGTTATTTAATCTACCTTGTTGCAGCATAACCGAAATGTGCGCGTCTTCTATTCAAATTGACGACCCCAGGGTGGCAGACAAAGTAAAGTTTGATTTTGGGATGCTGAAAGTTTTTCCCATCACCCTACTCACAATGGCTTAACCCTTCCGCACATGATTTGTGTACCATCTGCATATGCCAGACGGTAAACCAGACCTCCCGCTTTTTTGTGCGTGAGAATAAAAGAAACTGCCCTTACCTGACCTCGACACATCTTCCATGTTGCGTGGCTCTTAACGTTTAATCATTATCGTGTTTCTCACTCAATGCTGCACAGACCATCAACTCTTCACACACACACACACACACACACACACACACACACACACACACACACACACACACACACACACACACACACACACACACACACACACACACACACATATATATATATATATCCACTGCTGTGGTCTCGAGGTAGCGTGCTGCCTTGTTAAGCAACGGGCCCGGGATCGATTCCCGGTCGGGACAGGCTCCTGGGTGAGGCTTTTTCCGGGGTTTCTCCTCACCTGTAAGACAAATGTCAGGAAGCTTAGGGCCCAACGGTCCCCGAAAATCATCCGGCCATCATCATCATCATCATCATCCTTATCATCATTCTTCACCGGTGTGGAAAGCAACGGGAAGCAACCACACCTATAATTCCCTAGTAAAGCTGCAAATCATAGCATGGAATGCTATGATTGCAGTGAAGGACCTGCCCTCGGGCAGAATTACTATGGATGGATATATGTGTGCGTGTGTGTGTGTATGTTATAATTAATGTTGACATATAGCAATGAAGGCCTAATATGATATGAAAAGAAAAATAAATGTCTGAACCGGGATTTGAACCCAGGACCTCTAACTTGATACGTTAGCGCGCTACCTCTCATGATAGAGAAAATAAAGGGAAAATAAATGTTTGTGCTAGGATGCTTAGATAGCGTAACTGCTAGCGCATCTAACGGTTCAAGTTAGAGGTCCTGGGTTCAAATCTTGCTTCAGGCGTTTATTTTTCTTCTCATGTCATATATATATATATATATATATATATATATATATATATATATATTCTTAGTATATAAAAATTACGTGTCACGTTGTTTGTCCGCGATGGAATCCTAAACTACTGAACCGATTCTAATAAAATTTTGCACACTGTGTGTAGTTTGATCCAACTTGAGACATAGGGTAGTTTATAACTAAATTTATAGTCGCATTACTTCTTTATTGCAAATTATGTGTTTATTATTTAACAAAGAGTTATAATTATCTGTGAGTTCCATACGATTCTAACAGATGGCGGTGTAATTATCTGTGAGTTCCATACAATTTTAACAGATGGCGGTGTAAGGTAATTTGTTAAGGTAATTGGTTTATTATTTAACAAAGAGAGATCCAGATGGCTGTGCTTTTTATTGCAACCGCGAATTTCAATTGAGTTACAAATATTGATTATTTCATAATTTAAGTGTGTTCAGTGTTTATTTTATTTGCAATATTATTAATTTCGTGTGTAAGTATTAGTTTTAAGTAATCTGGCTGAAAGACAGCAACTTAATTTAAATTTTTAACGTATACCTTAGCGACAGCAACGCGTCGCCGGGACTTCTAGTATGTGTATATATATATATATATATATATATATATATATATATATATATCCAACTTGAGACATAGGGTAGTTTATAACTAAATTTATAGTCGCATTATTTTTTATTGCAAATTATTTGTTTATTATTTAACAAAGAGTTATAATTAACTGTGTGTTCCATACGATTCTAATAGATGGCGGTGTAAGGTAATTTGGTAAGGTAATTAGTTTATTATTTAACAAAGAGAGATCCAGGTGGCTGTGCTTTTTGTTGCAACCGCGAATTTCAATTGAATTACAAATATTGATTATTTCATAATTTAAGTGTGTTCAGTGTTTATTTTATTTTCAATATATTGATGATAATATTAATTTCGTGTGTAACTATTAATTTTAAGTAATCTGGCTGAAAGACAGCAACTTAATTTAAATTTAACTGGACCGAGAGGGGATATTTTACAATATGGCGAATCAGTTCTAGAGACCATGAATGATAAGATATCAAGTGAATTTCCGCAAATTGGTATAGGCCTATGTGACATAAATCTTACATTTAAGAAGAATGTCAAATTAAAAACATATGAAGGTCCTAAGGTACGGAATAACAGAACTGTAAGTAAGTCTGTTAGTTATAATAATATGCCTAATAATACAGAAACAATCCCCATGCCTCAATTAAATGAAAAACAAGATGACTATAAAATATCACAAGATGATATTACTATACAGAGACTTCTTAATGATGATGAGAATCCAAACTGGCAACAAGTTCGTAGAAAAAAAAAACGAAAGTATAATGAAAACATTCAATCAATAAATGTATACAATCCTTATGATACACTTATGGATGATACTGAGAATGCAGACAATAAATTTATCTCAATCAACAAAACCACTTCCACATAAACCACCACCCATATTTATACCGGGTGTAGTTAACGTACCAGAACTAATAAATTGTGTAATACAAAAACTTTCTGATTCAGATTTCTCATACAAAATGTATAAAGAAGAGGTTAGTTACACTATTTATAACTCAAGAACGGCTGGACCGATTTTTATGATCTTTGATTTGTTGGATTTGTTTCCGCCCCGAATAGCAGAATAGCTATTAAAACATCGGAAAAATTAACGTAAAAATATTTAAAGGCGATACGAAGTTCGCCGGGCCAGCTATATATATATATATATATATATATATATATATATATCATGAAAAGAAAAATAAACGCCTGAAGCACTATATATATATGACATGAAAAGAAAAATAAAAGACTGAAGCAAGATTTGAACCCAGGATCTCTAACTTGAACTGTTAGGTGCGCTAGCAGTTACGCTATATATATATATATATATATATATATATATATATTTATTTATGTATTTATTTATTTAGCCTGTTGAAGTTAAGACAAATACATCTAGCTGTCTCTTTAACTCAATCAGGATAAACCCACTAAACACATACTAGCTTAAACTATAAGTACAAGGAAAAATAGTTATATATATATTTTAGGTACCCTATGCTTATCGCCCGGCGTTGACTGGGAATCTGCTTATCCCGATCTTCTTGACATAAATGAGCTGAAATACGAAAATTAATGTGTTTTATGCTTAATTAAGTGAAGGAAAAATTTATATCGTAATTAATTTTAGATACCCCGTGATGTTTACCCGGCGTTGTCCAGGAATCTACTCATCCCGATCTTCTTGGCATAAATGAGCTTAAAGACAAAAATTAATGTACTTCTTATGATTAGTTGAATAAGTAAAATGAAAAATAATTATAAATGTACATCGTAATTAATTTAAGATTCCCCGTGCTGATCTATTTATCTCTATCTTCTTGGTATAAATGAGCTAGAAGACAAAATTCGTTATTGTAAATTATCCGTAAAAGAATACCCGCCATGTGCTGCTATGCTTGCACAGGAATCTACGCACTTGTCTCGATCTTCTTGGCAGCAATGAAAGACAAAAATGGTTATTATGGGTTATCCGTAAGAGATAAACATATGCTGTCGCGGACTTTTTGTAGAGCTTTTTGAGATATTCAATTCTGTGTACATTAATTTTGTGTACTTGTTATGGTTTAGGCAGCGTAAGCCATTTAAGCGTCCAAACAGCTACTTTTCTCACGTTTTCTACAAAGGACGATTTTTAAGAGTGTCGGAGTTGAGTATCACAACTATCTTATAGTCTATGTTCATCCCGGGAATTTCTTTAACATCATCAACATCCTGCCAGGTATTAGTCCTAGAAGAACTGTTACGGCCTGAGTAAGCGGTTTTCGTGCCATCTTTTCATAGGTCGACCAAGTGACATTTGGACAGTAGTTCATTATTGCCTTGGGGATCCTGGATCTAGCCATTCTTGAGACATATTCCTTCCAGTTTAGCTGATATTTGGAGATGTAGTCCAGTATTGGTGACACATTAAGTTCTTGAAGGATTTCTACATTTTTCTTTCGATCCCATTTGGTGTAGCCAGCTGTTCGGCGCATAAATTTCATCTCACAAGCTGTTAGTCTGCTTTCATCTCTCGTCCTTATAGTCCACGTTTCACTCCCATAACATAGGACTGGTCGAGCCATTATTTGATAAAGACGAGTACGAGTTGATTTTTGCACTAATGAAGGTTTTAAAACTCTATTAATGAATTTCCTTAACATTTTGCAAAAAGCCCCATCACAATCGGATGAACGTTATGGCCGCACATAAAGTACGAACAAACAAATATTCATTTTTATATGTTAGATATCTTCGCTTGTTTACTTGTAAATTAGTAATAAATGTATTATTATTAGTATTAATTATTAATTCTACATGGTTTTGTTCACATGTTGGCGAATCTGACGTCCCTTTTGTGAATATCAAAATACTTGGTACTTTAATGTGCCATTTTTCAACATTTTACATTTTACATTTCATTTTGACAAAATTCCTTGATCTTTTAGGTAACCGTCTTTCATACACGGACAGATTGTCTCTTGATATACAAAACACCATGTTTGGTATCATTCGAAATATGTGCAAATCCCATTTATTTATTAATTTAATGTCCAACTGTCTCCGTTTTCGTAATTTCTAAAATTATAAATTATGATTAGGGGAGATATTCATTTTTGGATAGATGTTAGGGAAATGTGATTAGAAGATTTGAAGTGAAGTCAGTTGGTTGAGGATAGTGGATTCTGCATTGCACCTGCGGACTCCAGAAGTTAAAAAGTTATTTACATTATGCAGTCGTTATCTTGTATTTGTGGCTATTTGCTTTCCAAAATGACAATTACTAACAATTTTATAACAAAAGTTAACTTAGGCCTACTTGATTAATGAAATTCAAATTTAGTTCAGTAATAATTGTGCCACATAATTTTATTTTCTATCTTCGATATTTTCAGATAAACAATCTAATCATCATTTGAAGTATCTAATAAACTAAAAAGTCTCTTTGGACCTTGGGTTCCTTATATCAAAACACTAACATATCTGAAGAGTCTGTGAAAGTTTTGGTCCACTCTGTATAAGTTGAATAAGAAATAACTGGATGATGCAGGGGGGGGGGTGCATTAAGGAGAACAAGTCAGTACAGATTATAGAAGACACAAGTTGGTTCGCCTAAAAGACCAAATTATCAGAGAGAGATAGAGAGAGAGAGAGAGAGAGAGAGAGAGAGAGAGAGAGAGGCGATGCATACAATGAATCAAGAATCAGAAAACGTTGCACTTGGATGTCAAGTAGCATTTGTTGAAGAACAACTGGTTAAGAAGCTAGAGCTAGCATTTTGCCTGCAGCAGACAGCCAGGAACCTGTAAAATTTAAATAAGCAGGAGCCAGACAAGGGTAAACAAACCCCCCTTGTAACCCAACCTGACCTATACTAACCCCACCTGCCAAGCCACGCAACCCTTCTTCTTCTCCGTCTTGAGATGATGGGGAGTAAATGTATGCAAGCCGGTATAGTCGGTCACAAAACACAATTACAAACTAAGATATGTTGAACGTGATTGTACATCAACTATGTTTACATAAATCCAGTCTTTACTATTCGGTATATATTTACACGCCATTAATAATTGTACATTAAAAAAATATATCGTAGAATTAGTTTGAATCCAATTTGTTTTAGGTGGAATAATATTACTTGAATTTTCCTACACTTATTTTTAGGGCCTGATTTTTCTCGTCCATTATTTTTATTACTCATCTTCTTTGGAACTCATGCCCCATTAAGACTTGCAACGCAATGATCTGGGCAGATCGTATGTAGGTAAATCTCAACCACGAACTAGACGTACACAGTGGCGAGCCTCCTTGGATTTGTGGTTAGCAGGAAACCAAGTTAACAGCCAAAAGACAGTACAGAACGATAAAAGACAAGGACAGACGTCCAAACTCAAAATGGAAATTTAATCCTTTACTCCGTTGGGAAACGAACTGCCAGATAAGCATGCATGCTGGGCCACGGGGATTACTATTTGTAACTCATATGTTTAAAAGTGTAATATGATGATGATGATAATATTAAACTTAGGATTTATAAATCTGTAAAAAATAAGACCAGCGTTTGATGTATTGTTTTGAATACAGAGCTATAATACAGCGAATGAAACTAATAAATGAAACCACTGATTTGAGAATACTGAAAAAAATACAACAAAAAACAATAAGTGATACAGTAAAAAGTGAACATATTGGGAAGGAATGTGGAATTGAACATATTGAGAAGGAATGTGAAATGAAACCTATCAACAGAGACAATTAATTGGAAAACAAAATGTAATGAATACATCGGCCGTATGGAAAATGTAACACTAAACAATATAATAATTAGGAAATGAATACCAAAAGGGAGAAACAGAGCAAAAAAGGGCATAATGGAAGGATGGAAGGACAAGACGTTGTAAGAATGTTATGTAGTCTTAAAGTAATAATAATAGTAGTAGTAGTAATAATAATAATAATAATAATAATAATAATAATAATAATAATAAATACTACATAACAATGAGCTACATAATAATTATAGGAAATAGATATAATAAAAACAGTTAAGTCTCGTAAACTGCGATAGGCAGGGCATGTGGCACAAATGGGGAATGAAAGAGGAACATGAAAACCCTTGTACAAATCCAGATCGAAAACGCCTAGTTGGTAGGCCAAGAATAAGGTGGGTGAATAATGTTAATTATGATTTGAGGGAAGTAGATTATACAGGAGGGGATTGGAAAAATTAGCTCAAGATAGGGATGTATGTAGAACTGATTTCCGCGCAGCCACGAACCTACGGGTTCGATTAGTGCCAGTGAGTTAGTTAATAGTAATAGTCTAATAATAATAATAATAGTTGTAATTTAATACTTCAATTAAACGTAAATGTAAAATGTTAAAAATTCAAGGAATTCATTTCATTCTTATATATAGAATCCTCCAAGATCTGAAATTATATTGCTTATAGAAACTACATATGTATGCAGAAGGCTGCTTCTATTGTATTGTTTGACGTGTGTTTTTCCACTCGAAGAAAATAACTTATTTTAATTTTACTATTAAATGAATATATGATGAGTCCTGTAATGTAATTCCAAACGAGCTTGATAATTAAAGAAAATAAAGGAAAAACCACAGTCAAGTTGGTTCTCACTGAGATTTGAACCCGAGAGCTTCGGAATACGAGTCTCAAACGATTCCGTCTGGTAAATTAATTTGACTTAATAATAAAGGTAATCTTGCTTTCTTTTATTCATTATTTCTTTGTCTTGGTTTAACCTCTCCATTCAGGTATTTTTGCGTGTCCCATGGAATCTGGGCCTTACAGTTACACGATATTTTCTGGAGAACATTTTCAAAATTTGAATCACATATAGGCCTACACTTTTTTGACCACACATGGACATGGAGGGCCTTCTGAATGAGGAATCACTTCAAACCGGTGGTGTCATCTCCAAATCGGAACGAACATTTAGGGCGAAATTCGCTATACACACACACACACACACACACACAAACACACACACACATATCCATATTTAAGGCGAATGTGATAGGGTGATTACGATAGACAAATGATATTCCGAGGACCATATGGATCTTAACTTTTCCCGTAATTTTCTTACAGTTGAGGAAAAATCCCTTAAAAAATAAAAAATAAATAAAAAATAAAAAGAACTCACCCAGGAAACTTGTCCACACCGTGAATCCATTGGCTACTAAAAAACAACATTGCTCCGAGACCATAGTAGACGATAATAGAATAATAATAATAATAATAATAATAATAATAATAATAATAATAATAATAATAATAATAATAATAATAATAATAATATGGTATTATTATTATTATTATTATTATTATTATTATTATTATTATTATTATTATTATTATATATCATCAGATTTTTTCCATCAGATATTATTATTTTTTTTGTAAATTTTTAAAATTTTAAAATAAATAGTACTAACGAAACAATAAATGATAAATAAATGCCTAATTTTGCTTACATAAATAGTTTTATATGATGATATTCGGCCATATTTTGCCTTCGGGATGGGATGTCTCTCTTCACTAGATTGGAGATTATGACTAATTTATTTTATACCGCACTATACCAACTAATTAAACCTATTCACCACCGTTACGAAACTTACTCTAACGTAAGGAAAACGCGTTATCCAAATCTTACACTTAGTCACGTCACGTAGCGTTGATAGTTTCCCTGCTAATACGGCCAACCAATTATCTTCTCCCTTAATCAAGGAAAAGAGGGAGAATTATGAATAACGACAATTCCTGTCAGCGCCATTTTTTCCTTGGTTAAGAGAAAAAACGATTGTATTGACGTATTAGCAGGTAAACTATCAAGGCCAGTCACGTGACGTAGCATAAGATTTGTACGTTTTCCTTAAGATATAGTAGGTTTCCAGTTTAGTTATTATCAGTGTTGAGAATGGCAGGTTTGCTATCGAAAGGCGCCGATAGTTTTTAACCAAACGGTTGGCGATTGGGCTTTATTTGCAAGGGAACTGCCAATCACTGCATGTTGAAACCTACCTTGACATTTCTTCCTAAGAAGCGCTGTGATGTACCAAGGCTTTCTCCATAATTACTGTTTGCCCTTTTTAACTGCAAAGCATTAAAATACAGCACCAAATGTCTCATTTAAACTATGGAAAATTAATACAACTCCCGAATTGGTAGATTGCATAACCCTCACTACCAGACCTCTGCGACGCGTCCCGCTATACTCCACTTCGCTCTTACTCAAGCAAGGAGTCTATCTACTCCGCACAGTGCGTTGTCATTGCTGGATTCTAGCTTCGATGTCTGCGTCTTAGAGTTAAAAGCGGTAGATAATTTTTAGGACACACCCTTGGTACATCACAACTCTTCTCTAGGAGAAATTTTAAGGTAGATTACGACATGCAACGGTTGGCATTGTTCCCCTTGTTAGTATGGTACTGTAGCATATAACGTAATAAATGTTTATTAACAATTACTATTATTACTATTATTATTGTTATTATTATTATTAATATTATTTTTATTATTATTATTATTATTTTTATTTTTATTATTATTATTAATATTACTATTGTTATTATTACTATTACTATTACTATTATTATTATTATTATATATTATTATTATTATTATCATTATCATTATTATTATTATTATTATTATTATGAGTATTATTATTATTATTATTATTATTATTATTATTATTATTATTATTATTATTATTATTATTATTATTATTATTATTATTGCATCAGGTTCAGATGAGATCCCAGCAGGACTGATAAAATCAGGGGGAGAAAAATTGATGGACAAGATACGCTGGTTGCTTAGTATGATTTGGGAAGAAGAAGCTCTTCCAGATGAATGGAAGGAATCAATTACCGTACCAATTTATAAGAAAGGAGATAAAACTGATTGCAACAACTACAGGGGCATCTCATTACTTTCAACTTCGTACGAAATTCTAACAAATATATTAGTAAGCAGACTTACTCCCTATATTGATGACATTCTAGGAGATCATCAATGTGCATTTAGAAGAAACAGGTCTACAACAGATCAGATTTTTAGTATAAGACAGATTTTAGAAAATAAATGGGAATATAATGGTACTGTACATCAACTATATGTAGACTTCAAAAAAGCATATGATTCAATTAAGAGGGAGAAGTTATATAGTATCCTGCTGGAGTTCGGAATTCCTAAAAAGTTTGTTAGACTTATACGAATGTGTCTAAATGGCTCAAAGAGTAGGGTGCGTGTAGACAAACAGTTTTCAGACACTTTTGAAATCCAGAATGGGTTGAAGCAAGGAGATGCACTATCTCCTCTACTATTTAATTTTGTACTAGAGCATGCCATTAAATCTTTAGAGAATGAGGAAGGCTTACAACTGAATGGTGTTAATAAGCTGTTAGTTTATGCTGATGATGTAGTACTACTGGCCGATAGCGAGGAGATACTAAAGGCCAACACGCACACACTATTGAGTAACACTAAGAAATTAGGACTGGAAGTAAATATCAGTAAAACTAAATATATGGTCACACGTAGAAATTCAGTATATAATGGAAATGGACAGCTAATGACAAATGAGGGAAATTTTGAGGAAGTGGCTGAATTCAAATAGCTAGGAACAATAATCACAAATAGGAATGAGATACACAAAGAAATTAAACATAGGCTCAATTCTGGAAATGCATGCTATTATGCATTGCAGAGACTTTTGATGTCTCAACTCCTTTCAAAAAACGTTAAACCGAAAATATATAAAACTATTATTCTACCAGTTATATTATACGGGTGCGAAACATGGACTCTTACTTTAAGGGAGGAAAGGAAATTACGAGTATTTGAGAATAAAGTTCTTAGGAAAATTTTTGGACCAAAGAGAGATGAACAGACAGGTGAATGGAGAAGACTACATAACAATGAACTACATAGTCTTTATAGGAAGCCAGATATAATAAGAACAGTTAAGTCTCGTAGACCGCGATGGGTAGAACATGTTGCGCGTATGGGGAATGAAAGACGTGCATGGAAACTTCTTGTAGGAAAGCCAGAAGGAAAACGCCCAGTTGGTAGACCAAGAATCAGGTGGGAGAACAACATTAACTATGATTTGAGGGAAGCAGATTATACAGGGAATGATTGGAAAGCATTACCTCAGGATAGGGATGTATGGAGAGCTTATGTCCGCGCGGCCATGAACCTATGGGTTCGATAGTGCCAGTGAGTAAGTAAGTATTATTATTAATATTATTAATATTATAATTAATATTATTTTTATTATTATTAATATTATTTTTATTATTATTAATATTATTTTTATTAATATTATTATTATTATTAATATTATTATTATTATCATTAATATTATTATTATTAATAATAATAATAATATTATAAAACATTACCATATGAAGTACCTTGTATCATAGCTGGAATTAAACCCATAACTATCAGTATACAAGAAACAGCCCAGTTATATAGAGCCATACACGATGACCACACAAACATTGACACACCACTCAAAAAGGAGGAGTGGCCACATCCGGCAGAAAGAATTAATGTGGACGATATTGAAGAATCGAACAACTACAAAATAAAAATATACACTGATGGAAGTAAATTCCAAGGAATGGTAGGGGCTGCTGCAGTTATCTTGAAAAGCGGAAAATTAGAGCATACAATAAAAGCCAAACTGTCCAATCGTTGCTCAAATAATCAAGCTGAACAGATAGGAATTTTTAAAGCTCTAGAAGCAATACCATCAATTGACCAAAACAGCTCTGAAAAAAGTCTTGTTGTAGTTTGTACAGATAGTCAAGTTACTCTCGACCTAATTAAAAACAACTTCAAACAGGAATATATCATATCAAAAATAAGACAAACAATAGCAAAACTCAGGGAACAAAATTGGATAGTACATTTCGGCTGGATAAAAGCACATGTTGGAATTTATGGAAATGAAATGGCAGATCAATTGGCAAAACAAGCTGCAACAGAAACCAGCGTAACCGTAGAATATACAAAAAATACCTAAATCATCAATAGTTGCCCAAATAAAAGAAGAAGGAACCATTAAATGGCAGAACGAATGGGACAACGCAGATAAAGGAGCCACATGTAAGAAGTTCTTCCCATCAGTCAGAGACAGATTAAAACTTAAATGTGAAATAACTCCGAATTTTCTGAAATGGTAACTGGTCATGGAAAAAATAAATCACATCTTTATCGTATTGGAATATTAAACAACGCAACCTGTCCATGTAGAAAAGCAATTCAAAATGTAGAACATCTCCTTTATAATTGTGAATTGCAGCAGCATTCTAGAAATAAGTTAAAAGAAGAAATCAGCAAAGAAGGAGGAACATGGCCTGTGACGGAGAAAGACCTAATACACAAATATTTAAGACATTTCAAAAAAATATATAAAAACAATAGTGTACGAAAATGAGTGATTAACAAGTGACGAAGATAAAAAAAACATGTAAACAAAAACCAAATATGTGATGTTATGTAATGTTATGTTATCTGATTTTATGTTTGTTATGTTATGCATGTAATATTACTACGGTAATGGGGCATGCTGAAAAAAAAATGAAATAAAAAAAAATTATTATTATTATTATTATTAATATTATTATTATTATTATTAATATTATTATTATTATTATTAATATTATTATTATTATTATTATTATTATTAATATTATTATTAATATTATTATTATTATTATTAATATTATTATTGTTAATATTATTATTATTATTATTATTATATTTTAGTATTATTACTATTATTATTATTACTATTATTATTACTACTATTATTATTACTACTATTATTATAGTTTGTGTGTTATTTAGTGCAAAATAAGCTAGCAGCAGTTTAAGTTATAACATAATTCAGTATCATTATTCGTCAGGAATGTTTCTGTGATGAAACAGGTTTACTCAACCAAAAGAATCCTCTTCTACAAGTTCTCTGGAACTATCAAATCTCCATTTTTAAGATCTTCATCCACATATCCATATCTTCTCTTTCTGCTAACTGGTGGCTTTCAAAATAAGACTTCTATATTCAATCGAATATTTCTTCTCATTACATGGCCTGATCTTAATTGGTTTTTTACTATATACTTAAAATTGTACTTTTTCTTACGATATTTCTACAAGTAATTTTGTATTTTCTAGATTTTTTTAGTACCACGCTTTATAAGTACTCCATATCTGTGGTTAACAGTTTACTACTAGTCCTATATTTATACATTATTATCAGCAATTTTAGGTACTAAACATTTTTAAAAAATATGGGTTAGAAACAAATTAATAAAAATATTTGCTAAAAGTTAGGAATATTTATTTCAGATTGCACACACCCGTTGTAATAATAAGATATATTTAAATCAAATATTCTAGTCACTACTTGTCCACCGCTGTGGTCTCGAGGTAGCGTGCTGCCTTGTCACGTAGCGGGCCCTGGTTCGATCCCCGCTTGGGGCAGTTTTTCTGGGTGAGGTTTTTATCGGTTTTTTTCCTCACCTGTAAGACAAATGTCAGGAGAACTTTAAGGCCCAAACAGTTCCCGAAATCATATGGTCATCATCATCATCCTTCACCGGTGTGGAAAGCAACGGGAAGCTACCACACCTACAATTCCCTAGTAAAGCTGCAAGTATGGCATGAAAAAGCTATGATTGCAGTGAAGGACCTGCCTTCGGGCAGAATTACTATGGATGGAGTCACTAGTTGTCGTGTGTTGACATTCTTTGACTTTAAACTACACAACAAATCCTATCCCTAACTTTGCAATTACAAAACATTGTGGATTATCACATAACACAAATCGATGTTGTGAAAACAACCGTTCCACGTCTTATGAAGTCAGTGTAGTATAGACTACTTCAAACGAGTAACAAACTAAAATTCTAAAATGTTGCATTGAAGATGTAAAACAAATATGCTAATATATAATCAAAGATTTAGGACATTAAAAAAACGAAAATTGTTTTAAAAATTGGCCAATAGAATATGTGATTTTGACAAAATCCTTGGAAATGTGTACAAAATACTTATAAAAATCTGTTTTTTAAGTCAAAATTTTATATATATGCTTAAGAAGTCTCATTGATCCAGTATAATAAATTCAGTTTACTATGCATCTCTATGCAAGAAAAATTGCATTAACATAAAAATCCGTCTACTAAGTGTTGTTTTTTTTTTTTTTTAGTCTTTAGAGAAAAAGTAGTAGCTGCATAATATTGCACACAGTAACTATGGAACAGCGTAACATTTTCCAGAATTTGTTTCCAGGGAACTTCCTATTTGCAGATACACAAATATGGCAACGATACTTTATGATTATCGAAGTACAGTCTTGATGGAATGTACACGTGTGCAGGAAGCGAGTGTTCACTGTGAATACTGAACACCAAGGTGACGAGCGGAGGAAATTCTTAACTTAATTTTATTTGCTTGGGCAGGAAGTGCTTATGCTTTGTCTATTGCTTCGCTTCCTACACTGCATAATGGAGAGTCTACAACTTCATTACAAAACAAATAATTCAAACGGCTCGTTTTATTTGCCTGTACATCTTCTAAAAGACATACTCGAATACAAATGCCAGGAAATCAAGCAATGATCAAATCTATGGTGCATAAGTCCACCTCTGTGGTCTCAAGATAGCGTGCTGCCTTGTCACGCAGCGGGCCCCGGGTTCGATCCCCGGTCGGGGCAGTTTTTCTGGGTGAGGTTTTTATCGGAGTTTTTCCTCACCCTGTAAGACAAATGTGAGGAAAATTTTAAGGCTCAAACGGTCCCCGAAATCATATGGCCATCATCACCATCATCATCCTTATCATTATCATCATCATCCTCATCTTTCACCGGTGTGGAAAGCAACGGGAAGCTACCACACCTACAATTCCCTAGTAAAGCTGCAAGCATAGCATGAGAATGCTAAGATTGCAGTGAAGGACCTGGCCTCGGGCAGAATTACTATGGATGGATGGATGGTAAAAAATATTTTTTTATTCTTCTCAAATGTAAATCTAACATCCGATTCAACATTAACTAAATGTAGCCAATTTTATCGTATTAATTTAAATATAGAATTCCCCTATCATTCAAGATTGAGGGTTTTCTGCGTCTCAATATAATCTAAAAAAATAATATTGTGTAAGAAAATACAATAAATCAATTTGTTGTGAAAAATATCTTCACGTTTTATTCCAATCCATTTATCAACTATTTTCTTCAGCTAAAATATATTCTTTCCATCAGCCTGGATACAATTCAGTTACAGTCGCCCCGTCAGACCTGGCAGATTAGTGGTTACGATGCTCAACTCAGCTTCCAAAGTTCGCGGGTTCAAATTCGGTCGGGACTGGTTGATTTTTAAATGCCTACAAATCCTGAGTATGGGTTCCTATGGAAGAAAGGCATGAGTTCCGGTATCGTAAGATATACGGAACGTAAAATAACCTCAAGCCAGAAAACAAGATGCTCCGAGAAAATGTATCGGGTCTTTCACGCCCAAATATGAACTGCGACACTAATTACCTTAGCTATTATAGAAAGCTGTTATAAAAAATAATAAAAAGTACACTTGCCTCTCGCCAATTATTTCATTAAAGCAAAAGTATCAATATGATGTTAAATTCGATAATCTTACTGCATTGCATGCACGGACGAATTTTAAATAATGTTATCATTAAATAAAATTCTTTACCTCAATTTGTATTCGAAAACCGTACTTGTTAGTTTGTTCGCTAGTCTTTATTAAACTAATTAAGATATTTTTCCTGTAACTCTACACATACAGTGATGTATCTTTACTTCCTCTTTCATTGTGCGTGTGTTTCTGAATGTTCTCAACTCCCGTTTCCTTCTCTTAGTGTCCATAAACCGTACCCACATAAAAGTACGGCCATATTTGGAGCTGATGTTTAAAATCAAATAAATCATGCTAATTGAACATAGTGCGTTCTAGAAATAAAGTAGAGTTTTCAATTGAAAGAAGTAATAATATCTGCTGTATTATTATTATTATTATTATTATTATTATTATTATTATTATTATTATTAAAATAAGAACAATTGACATGTCATTTTAAAAATGAAATTTTGTCTATATAAGCTAACATTGGATAAAATATAATTATCTAATGCTAGGTGAGAATAAATAAACAATAGTTTTAAAAAACTAAAACAACACGTTTTATTAGAAAACCGAACTAAAAAAATGAAAAATAATTTTAATTTCCAACACGCTTGGGATAAATAATTTTACCATCAAAAGCGTTGGGTGCTCTTTATCAATTAATATATTTGATAATAAACAGATATTGGTAAAAGTAAAATCTCCAAGAAGAAAATGTAAAAATCATAAAAAGCACCCCATGCTTTTAATGGTAAAATTATTTATCCCAAGCGTGTTGGAAATTAAAATTATTTTTCATTTTTTTAGTTCGGTTTTCTAAGAAAGCGTGTTGTTTTAGTTTTTTAAAACTATTATTTTTTTTTGAAGGGACTACTATTATTACGCTTTCAAGTCTTATACGAGAATTTCCCGGAAGGAAGATCACTGGGCCGTCCAATGAAACACTGGAGGGAAAATTTTCTATAGGATCGTAACAGGCCTTGGCCTAATACTTGGAAGGAAGAAGAAGAAGAAGTTTTAATTATTAAATGATAAGGTAAAAATATAAGTATCTTTAAATTCGATACTATTGTAGTACGAGCTAAAAGTAATACTCTTCTAAAAAGAAAAAAAAAACCTCCCAGCCGGATTTGGACCAGCGACCTATGGATTACTAAAATTATATACCACTAGAGTTCACCGTTCTACCAACTGAGCTGTTAAAGCGATTGACTAGAAAGTCGACAAGTCCGCAACCTATTATACCAGTTTTCATATTGTTGATTTTCTGATGATTCTGGCCAGGATTTTAGAAACAAAATATGAAATTATTGTATTGTCACGGGTCCTTTACAAGTGTACAAAGTTTGAAGTCGATCCAATGTTTCTAATTGGGTGAAAATCGTGTTCAAAGATTCCGTTACATAGCTACAAAGACACTTTTTTTTATTATCTGACGATTCTGGCCAGGATTTTAGAAACAATTATGAAAATATTATATTGTCACGGGTCCTTTACACGTATACAAAGTTTCAAGTCGATCCAATGTTTCTAAGTGGGTGAAAATCGTGTTAAAAAATTCCGTTACATAGATACAAAAACACTTTTTTTGATTTTCTGATGATTCTGGTCATGATTTTAGAAACAAAATATGAAATTATTGTATTGTCACGGGTCCTTTACAAGTATGCAAAGTTTCAAGTCGATACAATGATTTTAAGTGGGTGAAAATCGCGTTGAAAGATTCCGTTACATAGATAGATAGATAGATACAGGTCAAGCTTATATAAAGCGTGTAAAAAGCCCAAAATCAGAGATTGATTGTAACAAAAAAATTGTAATATGATACAAATTAATAGTAGCCTACTCTTACAATATTAAAAATTTTAGACACTTCATGACAGTAAGTATGTCAATAATCTAATATTTACAGTCAATCTAAAAACATAAAATCTAAACTTTAATGCATTACCGTATATCTCATTTGTCTGATTGTATATGTAATTGATTTTTCTGCTTAAATTTAATTAAATGTATTACAAATAAATGGAATTAATAGTTTATAAATTGATGTATATTCTCCTATACAACAGTAGATCATAGATAAGAATAAAAACGAAATTTATTCGGTGATTTCAACGCATGTGAAAGACAGACCTTTATTTAAAAACTGAGTGCATACTATAAAATTAAATAGAATGACCAGATAGAATTTATTCTTAGTAACAATATTGTTAATGTACGGAAACTGTTCTCCATTGGAATATTATTAATTATTATGATGCCAAGAGTTATTATCGTGGAAACATATTTTCAACTTCTGCAGAAACATTTTAAAAATAATAAATTCCACTCACATATATTTAACTTAGGGTCATAGTTCTCAATTTTTTCTAACATCGTTACAATACAGAGGCGGTCGGCTGGATATCTGTCAACCAAAAATCTTTATAGCATTCCTTTCTAAAGTAAAATGAAGAAAGAAATGAAGATCAGAGAGAATACACACATCACGTCACGGAGTAAATTCTTGTATCCGTCTGCTCTATAAGCAAGTTAACGTAGGGGAAGAAAATTAAAAACAAAAGTAAGTAAGAGTGTAACAGATGGCAGACTGCTCGTCGTTTCAAGAGGTGGATACTATCAACATTTTCATAAATGTTACGATTAAAAATCTTTATTCAAACAACTACACCTTAACATTTTCTTAATTGTATAAAGGTTATTAATAACTACATCATTGCCACTATCGAACCCGGATATAACCTCTCCATACATTTATAATGTTAACATATTTTTATAAAGTTATTTATATAAATAAAGATAATATTAAACGTAAATTATCTTCAGTGTCATTATCACGTGTATTTTAAACTCATATTCGTGAGATAAGGGTTAATAATTCCAGGACAGGCAACTTCATTATTTTTCTTCGAGTTTTTTTTTTATTATTAAGACAAAATTCAGTCCTTCAAAGATTTTCAGTTAATTTCATTGTTCTGTCTTTGATTTGTTTATGTATAACTATAGGCTTTCACGGCCGGCGTCTTGGTCCTGTTTGGTTCGTCTTCCGGACCACAGTAATTAGATTTGTTTACTAATTATGTTTTACAAGTTCCCATTGTTTTCGTTAGATTATATTTTTAAGTTTCATACTAGTCTCATTTCAGTACGTTTTACGATTTTATAAAAGCCTGGATATGGAGCATTACAGTATCATGTGTTGTAATATTCACAAAAACTGGTTCAATTTCCGCCAATATGTGAATAAATAATAGCAAATTCAATTAATACTTTTGCAAGTGAACAAGCAAGGGTGATCAATTGAGACCGTTATGAACACAAATTTATAAAATCAGTACTTATTTCAATGAAATAATATAAATAGAAATTAATTATTTTACATTATAAAACGCATTTTAATAATAATTGTGGTACGTTAATTAACACCACTTTCATTTTTCCATAGTTACAAGTAATAATACCAATGGTTATATGTTTATAAC
Source organism: Diploptera punctata (assembly GCA_030220185.1). Taxonomy (NCBI): domain Eukaryota; kingdom Metazoa; phylum Arthropoda; class Insecta; order Blattodea; family Blaberidae; genus Diploptera; species Diploptera punctata. The sequence continues at coordinate 1,059,364 of JASPKZ010005683.1, forward strand.
TCTAAGTTCTAGCAGTCATTAGTTTTTGTTGGTATGTTTTGAATGTATTAATTTTATTCATAATTTATACTGAAATTATCTAATATTCTATACCAGCGAGTTCATGGTAAGTGCATTTAGGAGCGTTCAAATAGCAGTTGTTGAATAGTTCGTGTAGTAATATCAATACTTATTTATTAAACATATTGAAATTAGATGCAATATTAAATAAAGACAATATTTTGATTACAAAATATATTTACAAAGATTCCTGGAAATCAGGTAGAGAAAATGTTCTGGAACTGGTCTACTTATTGACGAAGAAGACACATACACAATGCTGTTTGTGGATAACCAAGTGATAATAGCACAAGAATGTGATTATGCAGAATATATGTTCTGAAAATTAATTGAAGAGTATGATACATGAGGTTTAAAAATTATTTTGTTTAATACATTATATATGGGATGCGGTAAAAACAAGAGAATACTTTTTGTAAAATGGAAAAAGGAACAATTAAAGGTACAATTAATTTGAATATTGAGGCGTCAACATTAATAAAAAAATATATGCTAGATGATTATATTAAACAAAGAGTAAATAAAGGAAGATCATCAACAACAATTCTAAATGAAATATTATGCAATAGAATATAAAAAATAGAATAAATATAATCAGTCTCTGGTCCAAAGTCTGGCTACATATGGAGCGGAAACCTGCAAACTAGGTCAAAATTTGCTGTCAAAATTATTAGCACTGAAAATGGATTTCTTATGACGTTTGGCCAGACATTCTAAACTAAACAGAATAATAAATGAAGTGATTATTTAGCACATGAAATTTCAATTATAGATTTTGTAAAAATACAGACAATTGCAATGTGTGGACATGTAAAAAAATGGATAATGAAATATTATCATTAAAAGAGTTTTGGATTGGTTTCCAGCAGGAAAAAGAGATAAAGCTAGACCAAAAGCACATGACTGCAGGACATAAAGAAAGCGATGAATGAAAAATGACAAAGAATACAGGACTGGAATGATTTGAGCGATTCGTCCGTAAAATATTTTAATTGTAACGTAACTAAATTTTGATGGAGCAACTTCATGACCGAGGTGTAAATGTGTTTTTTTTATTATCAGTTTCATTGCTACGTATGAGGATAGTCATTAGAATTACTCTTTATTCCCTTTTTTCCCTTTTAATGTATGGAGAGAAAGAGAGATAGAGAGAGAAGAGAAAGTTTAAAAGAATGATGGATGAATTTAAGGATGGGATGAATGAATAATGAAAGGAAGGAAGGATAGAAGGATGGAAGAAAGGAAGGATGCAAATAAGGATGGATGGATTGGATAAATAGACAGATGGATAGATAGACAGGCTGACAAATAGGCAGAGAGTAGGCAGATACACAGGCATATAGATATATAGACAAATACGCAGACAGACGGATTTGTATGTAGATAGAGGGAGAGACAGAGAATGTGACAATAAATGATAGGTAGTCTTTCCCTGGCAGACTTATCGTAGAAAATGACTGAATATACAGTAATTTTCAGTTTGTCACATAAAATGTGTGGTTGAGGAATTCTTAACTACATAAATGAGACATAAAATTAAATCGATCGACGCTGTACAAATAAACAGAACTTGTGTGTATTCAGTCATAACTCTTAAGCACAAGGTACACACACACTTCCCACACAGTGGCGAACTGCAACTTAATGTGAAAACACTTTCTTTTTATTCTATTTACAAAACATATTCCCCCAATAAAAAGCTTACAAATTAATAAAATTACAATCTCTAAACAAGGTATTTTTTTCTTTATATACGTGAAGTATTTATAGGCCTACTTGATTGTTGCACTGATTTGATAAGTAGAGGGAAAACATGTATGTTTGTGATTTTATATAAACTACGATATAAAAACATGAACCTCTGTACTACTGGAAATTAGCTATCGTAAAAATATTAAATTACGTTCTCAAAAATACTTTGAAGTTTCATAATTTCATTATTAACAGTGTTATCTTTTTTAAGTGTCACTTCTCGCACTGTATTTTTTTATGCTAACAATATATAAATAACAATAACATTTAGAGAAAAAATAATATTCTTTATCTGAAAAGCAATAGACTCTTAGTACTTTTCATCAATTTTATGTTGAAATCTTTCAAAATCTTTGGTTATTTCACATCTAGAACTTTGGTGTTTACAAGTAGACTCAATTTCATTATCATTAAATTTTCATAAATTCTGTTTCTGATCTTTATATCCTTGTAAAATTGGACTCTCTCAATGCATATTTTTTAATAAATTAACGATCTGTAGTTTGGCTCAAAATAGAATTTGATAAAACTAAAAAAAAAAAAAAGAACAGGATAACACGTACGAGTATAAACTTATGTAAGCAGGAGAAGAAATATCAAAATATTAGCAAACACGCTAAAAAAATGCTTGTTAAAAATATAAACATAGCATAGGGAACAGAAATAAATTTAAAAACTTATTTTATTTTATTGTATAAATAAAATTTAAGAAATTAATAATTTTAACAACAAAGAAGTATATAAATCAAATTTTGGAGATTGCAACAAATGTTATTTATAGGAAGAATCAGCAGAAGATTTAATATTAGGTTTAAATAACATTTTAAAGATTTTTAATATGCGAAAGAGAAATCCAGTTACGCCAAACACATCATTGAGGGGCAGAACATCATAAAAAAGATGCAGACAGCACCCTCACAATTCTACAGAGAGAGAGAGAGAGAGAGGGGGGGGGGAGGAGAGAGGGAGAGAGAGGGAGAGAGAGGGAGAGGAGGGAGAGAGAGAGAGAGAGGGAGAGAGGGAGAGAGGGAGAGAGATAGAGATAGAGAGAGAGAGAGAAAGGAATCCAGCAAAGATAAACATACTGGAATAAATAGAGATTCTAATTGAAATAAACAGCAACCATATGTTAAATAAGAATATGTCCAGCACAATTTTCTCCAAAAATAATCATAAAGAAGCCAGTGCTTCATCCATAGTCAATGACAACAAAGCCAGCTCCTGCTGATGATGGGACTAGTCCCGGAAGTCCTAGAGTAAATTAATATTTTTACCAGTTGAGGAGGTACAACATTTTATAATTTTATATAATAATTTTTATATGTGGCCTATTATATTGTATAATAGTATATATTTATTTATTAAATCAGACCTAAAATAAAGTTATAAGCTTTTTTTTTTCTTTTTTATGGCAGTAACTATATACTTGATTTATATAAAATCGAAGTTTATCGGAGGTAATTACAATCTTTAGACGCGATCGAAGTCAACATTTCATTATAAATAAAATAAGTAATAAATAAAATCAAGGTCGACTGGTCTGGCTGTTAAAAATGCTACCAAACATTATGATTATAGGGTGTCATTAGGTTAGCTTGACGTTAACCCTGACCTTACAGCTTTCTTGATTAGATTTCTCTACTTCTCATATCAAGTAGCTTAACCTCTCGTCCTCTTGAGGACGAGTGGATCCCAGTCCGACCCTAAACTGAAAGAAATATATCACGAATCGAACCGAGATAACTCAGGATATTAATCAATCTAACCGCTGCACACAAATTCCTATTGATTTTTTTATAAATTAAGTACAGAAAGTAAATTTTACTCACAACATATGGCAGAGCCTGATATGACTGAGGAGGAAAATGTAGACATGAGCATCAAAAATAGATTCTTGAAAACTAGTTTGTAGTTTGTAACTTCAAGGCGGCGCGGCGATGCTTAAAAAGAACTTTATGTTCAGCTTCCTACTATGTTATTACAAGTGTTGTGTGTTAATTTTGACATTTATTGCTTTTTGTACAAATGAGTTTACATCATGATTTTGTAATTATGAAATGTAACTCCACCCAGTACGCCACCTGTCTTCAAAGAACTATACAGTTGTGATATTAATTAGTACTACCATTCAAATCTGATATTAAATATATAAACCTACATCATCATCATCATCCATGCAAGTATTAGGCCGTGTGGCCTGTTACGGTCTCAAAGAGGAATTTTCCATCCAGCGCTTTTTTGGACGTCCCAGCGATCTTTTGCCTTGGGGGCAGTAGCGAAGTATGGCTTTTGGAATTCTATGAGACGGCATTCGTTGAAGATGGGCTTTCCAGTTGTTCTGGTAGTTTTGTATATGGTGAAGAATGGGTTCTACATCCAACTTTTCTATAATTTCCTCATTTCTTTTATGGTCCCACTTTGTGTAGCCTGCTGTACGGCACATAAATCGCATCTCATTCGCTGTTATTCGGCTTTCATCTCTTCTTCGTATTTTCCATGCTTCACTACCATATCTTAATACTGGTCTTGCGAGAACCTTATAAAGCCGTAATCTTGTGTTCTTCTGTACTAAAGATGGTTTCATTATACTGTTAATTATCCCCGTTGTTTTTGTAAAATTTGTGTATTCTTTGATATATCAGCTTCATCTTGAAATGCTAAATTATAACCCAAATAATTAAATTCGTTTACTCGTTCTAAAATTTCGTCATCCAAAACAATTTTGCTAGGTATAGGATATTTCCCACAAAAAGCCATCACTTTAGTTTTATTTGTATTGATTTCCATATTGTACCTTTTTGCAATTATATTAAAATAGTGTATAGAATTCTGTAAATCTGTTTCTGTTGGAGCTATCAATACCAAATCATCTGCAAAATGCAAAAATAATATATTTTATGGTTTCTATTAATTTGGATAGAACCGTGTCTCATCTATCGCCAATCTTGGAGTATTCTATCCATGTATATGATAAAGAGCAAGGGCGGAGGCCACATCCTTGTCTTACGCCCCTATTAATTTCGGTCCATTCTGTTTGTGTGTTATTGATTCGAACTGAAATCAAATTTGTTTTATAGATATTGTATAAATTTAAAATATGCTGTTGTGGTAGACTGTTGTCAGCTAAAATTTCCAACAGTTTATTCCTATTGATTTTGTCGAAGGCTTTTTTGAAGTCCATAAAAGCTAAATGTGTTTCTACATTGAACTCCCTGTGTTTTTTCTATTAATAATTTCATGGAGAAATAACCATCACAGCAGGATTGACCTTTACGAAAGTCATTCTGTTCTTCGCTGAGGCGGCTGTTAAGATGTTTGTATAATTTGTTCTTAATTATATTGACGTAAATTTCGTATCCAGTATTTAGTAAGCTGATGCCTCTGTAACTTTCACAGTTTTTCTTGTCTCCTTTTTTAAATATTTGTGTTACAACAGATTTTGTCCAACTTACAGAAATGTCTCTCCCTTCCCATGGTATGTTAGAAATCTGTCTAAAAACAGAGGATTTGCATTTTTAAATAGTTCAGTACTGATTCCATCCTCTGCAGGAGCTTTATTGGTTCTCATTTTCATTAATACTTCTGATAGTTCATCCTCTGTAATCAAGAGTGTAGAGGTGTTATTGGATGATGGTAAAGTGAGAGTATTTGGAGTTTGGGTCCATAGATTTTGAAAACCTACATGTATCTAAATACGTAATATGACATGAGAAGTACTTCTTCAGAAGTATTTATTTATTTATTTTATTTATTTATTTTACCTGATGGCGTTAAGACCGTAAGGTCTTCCCTTCCACTTCACCAGATTAAATTACACATACAATAAGAATTATGATAAATAATACATAATTATAGACTACACAATATAAAGCTGACAAGGGAAAGAAAGAAAAATAGTAGTAATAATAATAATAATAGTAATAATAATAACAACAACAAAAATAATAACCCATATTTAGATTAAGTAAATGGTTTGGTAAAGAAAGTTTAAAATATAAAGGAATAATAAAAGTATACATGAAACATGGTTATATATTACACTGTCTAAGGAAATACGAAGTGAATTTCTTTTTTAACTGTTTTTGAGTCGGGTAGTCCTTGATATACGAGGGGAGGGAATTCCAGAGTCGGGTGACTGAAACAAGGAAGGATGAGGAATAGTGAGAAGTTCGATGTAGAGGAACAGCTAGAGTTAAATTTTCTCTCGATCGTGTGTTCAGGTTATGGTGGAAGGATAGCGAATGAAAGCGAGTAGAAATATAAAGGGGTGATGAGGTGGACAAAGTGTTGTATAAGAAGCAGAGGCAATGTATCTTTCGTCTGTCTTCCAATCGGAGCCAAGAAAACATTTCAAATACTGGAGTTATGTGGTATTATTTACGTGGGTTGCAAGTATCGCTCCTCATGGAAGGTGTAGGCCTAACATTATTTAAATTTTAAAATATTGTAGGAGTTATTAAAACCTTAAAAATAAGCGCCTACATTAATTTGAACTAAAAAATGATCCTCAACTCGTGTCCAACTCAGGGTCGGGTCAAGGGATGAGATGAGATGAAGCCCTTATATAGATGTCTGTGAATGACAAGGGTGCCGGCCGACAACGCCTGACGCACCATCACAGGGCAGATGAACGAAATGAAACGAAATGGATTAGATGAGTATGGAGAAATAGTGGAATGATGTTGTGGCAGGGAAATACGGGAGAAACCACGAGAAAAGCCTGTCCAAGCTCCGTTTCGTCCACCAGGAAACTCACATGGAGTGACCGAGATTCGATCTCAGGACCCCAGCGGTGAGAGGCGAGCGTCTAACCTCTGGCGTCACGGAGGCGCCTATTTTCAACTACAACATTGAATGTGGGAGGAACAGAAGGGAACAGAATGGCCTAGAAAGTGTTGGCTTCAAGTAAAGAATAAAGTGAAGATACTATCAACAGATTCCGGGCTATGTGGCTGTGGTCCATGGCTGGTCTTTCTTCCAGACGTTTCTCCCTCGACTGCGGAGGGCATCTTCAGCGGCAAAAAATAACACAAACCACAAATCCATGAAGACAGCAACGCAGAATGAATAATACATCCTCAGTCAGCATAAATTTCTTGCCTTATATACGGGATGAATCATAAATATGGCTATACATTTGATCGCGATGTGTGATGAAAATATTACTATTATAGGAAATATGAAATTACCGTTGGAAAGGCAATTATTCAAATTACAACAATGGAATAAAACAAAACAGTTTAGAACTTACGTTATTAGTCAAAATGGCGTTGAATATGCAACAGAAAATTACAATTGCTGCATGGGCAATAACCTACAGTATGCTTATGATCGTGAGGCCGCAAGACGGGCAAGACGTGAGCTTAACGTAGCATTGCAGCCGTCGACTGTGGGGAAAGTGGAGAAAACGACATCTGGAAACTGGAATGATGCAGAAAATCAAACCTCCTGGAAGGCATCACATTAGCACGGATGCAGAAACAATGAAGAGAATTGTGGAGGCGTTCGACACTAGCCCACAAAAATCAACTCGCCAAAGCTGCACGTGAGCAGTGATTTGTTTACTTTTATTCTATTATTGTAATTTGAAGGATTCCCCTTCCAATTATATCATATTTCCTTTAAAATAATAATATTTTCGTCACAAAATGCGATCAAACGTATAGCCATATTTCAGAATCACTCTGTACAACGGGTCATGGATCGTATAGGAAAACTACTACAAAAACTCAACATAAAAACCATTTATAGACCTACAAGAAAAAAATCGTCACTGAAGATACCTTCCGCAGTTGAGGGAGAAGTGACTGAAAGAAACACTACGGCCACATAGCCTGGAATCCCTTGATATTATGATTACCGACCGTGAAAGCCTGCATTCAACTAATAAAGTGAGGAGCCTGGACGTGAGAAATGGAAAGTTTCATGTCAGAGGTAGAACTGAATGGACTGTTGTTGTGCGATACATCAAGTTTAATTTTGTTGAACTGTAGAGTTAAGTTACGGTGGAAGAAGTTTTTTTTTTTTTTTCCAGATATTAACACAAGCAGATACAGGCACTCTAATAAATTTGAAAACAACCATGTTGTACTGTGATGACATTTTAGTAATGTCAGCTGAATCCAAATTTAATATAGAGGACATAATTTAAATTAATTTGTAGGCTAACAACGGCTACAATTATTCTGATTATGAAAATGACTAGTTTTAACCCGTCCACATGATAATGATGATGATAATGCTGCTGATGACTAGTAAACTAATATTATATTAATATTAATATATTAATAATTTATCTTGTATTTGCATTTTTAAGAGTATTTTTTTCTTGCAGTGTGAAAAACTGCTCGACAACAAAAACACTAGGAAATAATTAATACGCGGTTTGAATCTCTGGATTCGACAGGAAGTTATTATTATCATTATTATTATTGTCATTATTATCATTACCAATATTAGCATTATCATCATTATTGTTGTTATTATTATCATTAATATTACTATTATTATTATTATTATCATTATAATTAATATCATTATCTTTAATATCACTATTATTATCATCATTATCATTATCATTATTATTATCATTATCATTATCATTATCATTATTATTATTATTATTATTATTATTATACTATTAAAATTATATTTTATTTAACTATTATTGTGCTATTATTATACAATTGTTATTAAATTATACTGTTATAAGTAGGGCAAGGATTTTAATGCACTAAAAGTTAAGATTGCAGCACTGATAGTATATATTATTCAATTGTTTCTGTGTGAAACCAAGACAAAATACAGTCAGAAGTCTAACTTCTAAATTATATTATTCAACTGTTCGTATGTGAAACCAAGACAAAAGACAGTCAGAAGTCTTACTTCAAATTATACTATATTACAAATTTTAACTTTTACTGTAATAAATTACTGTAAATTATAAATATTATACAGTTTTATACAATTTTATTATATTATTATTTATATTATTATTATTATTATTATTATTATTATACCATACTTGCGCTACAATTTTTATACCAGTTCATTATATAATTTGTATTATACCATTAGGCTATTATTATTATTATTATTATTATTATTATTATTATTATTATTATTATTATTATACAATTACAATTATAATTTATCATTATATCTTTATCATCATATAATTTATATTATGTCATTATTATTATTTTTATTTATACTACTTTATTGTATTATTATACTATTATTAATATTAGTTTATTATTATCAGTAATAGTTTATGATTATTATTATCATTATTATTATTAGATTATTAATAATAATATTGTTATTGTTATTAACTCAGAACTTAAATATTTGTCTCATTAAAGAAAATATAAGTAGAGCTTTTTAAAAAAGAATTTCAAATAGGTTTACATACAAAATAAAACAGATTTCCAATGCTAATTCGTCTAAATTCAAACGCAGCAAGCTAATTAGCGTACGATATAAAGTCTTCCAAAAAATTGGATAGGTTTAAGTGGAAGAGAAAAAATGGAGGTGCTGAATTTCTAGATAAATCATCAAAGCAGAATGTAGAACACGCTGTATCAAAGAGATGATATATGCACAGTGGACATGCAGCTGTTTCTAGCACTCGCTTCTCAATCAATAATTCAAACACAGTGGCGAACTCTTACGCTACAAGTGTCTAATTGCTATTCAAAGTTACGGAGTTATTAAAACTCAGAGGGTATATCTTAGGTGTTTTCTTTCCTTTCATTAAATTAAGCTCTACCTTTGTAGGTAACCTTATGTGTCTCATCCCATCCGGGATTTACGGGACACTACCTTCAGGGAGAAGATTTTAAACTCTGGATCACATATCAACATTTTTTGATTACACAACAACATGGAAGGTCTCCATGGATGAGTGTTCAACTCAATACCAGGGCCATCTCCGAGATAGCACTACAATTTTAAATAAGACATACATTTACTTAAACAAGGCGAATATGATATGGATTAATATGATGGCCAGATGTGTTCGGAGACTATTTGGACCTTAACGTTTCCTGACCTTTGTCTTACACATGAGTAAAAACCCGAAAAAAACTTCAACCAAGACATTTGTCCCGACTGAGAACTGAACCCGGACCCACTGCGTCTGAGACAACGATGTTATTCTAGATCACAGATATGGACTAACTCCGATTAAGTATAAAATATAAAGTAAAGTAAAGTATTCCCACTATAGGCCTCAGGAGGCCTTTGGGGTAGTGGGAGGTTAAGACTCCCACTATTTCTAGGACTCCCACTATTTCTAGACAAACGGCACTTGATGTCAGCCGGGTTGTCAGCCCTGCGTGACGGCCGCCTTTACCCCAGAACAAGCGTCTGGTACTCATTTACGTTACAGGCTGAGTCGACCCCAGGGTCATAGTGCCGCCAGAAGGTTTGGGTCAGTTTAAAAAACCTGACCCCACCGGGACTTGAACCCTCGACCTTCCGGCTTGTAGCGCAGTGTCTTAACCACTACGCTACAGCGTGCCCCCAAGTATAAAATATATGCGGAATTAAACGGGATAAACAAAACACTGACAAAGATATAGATGGAAATCTTGGGTTCAAATCCCGGTACAGGCAGAAATGTTTATCTTTAGTTGTGTTAACTATTGAATGCGGATGGAATGCCTGATCACATTAATTTCAATTGTATAATCGTATTTAGCTGATATGGTACGATATAAAAATTCTATCGTAATGTCTTCTTGGTATAAATAACCTACGGATATGACAAGCGTGATGTGAATAGTTTTCAATACAACGGATACACGAGGTCTCAAAGGTAGAGATCCAGCACGCAAAGATGAAGATCCTGGGTTAGAATTTCGGTTCAGGCAGGAATTTCTCTCTTTAGTTGTACACACTATTGAGTAACACTATGAAATTAGGACTGGAAGTAAATATCAATAAAACTAAATATATGGCCACACGTAGAAATACATTATATAATCGAAATGGACAGCTCATGACAAATGAGGGAAATTTTGAGGAAGTGGCTGAATTCAATAATATCTAGGAACAATAATCACAAATAGGAATGAGATGCACAAAGAAATTAAACATAGGCTCAATTCTGGAAATGCGTGCTATTATGCACTGCAGAGACTCTTGATGTTCCAACTCCTTTCAAAAAACGTTAAACTGAAAACATATAAAACTACCAGAAATTTTCTATAGGATCGTAATAGGCCTTGGCCTAATACTTGGAAGGAAAGAAGAAAGATTATTCTACCAGTTATATTATATGGGTGCGAAACATGGACTCTTACTTTAAGGGAGGAAAGGAGATTACAAGTATTTGAGAATAAAGTACTTAGGAAAATGTTTGGACAAAAGAGAGATGAACAGACAGGTGAATGGAGAAGACTACATAACAATGAACTACATGGTCTTTATAGGAAGCCAGATATAATAATAACAGTTAAGTCTCGTAGACTGCGATGGGCAGGACATATATGGGGAATGAAAGACTTGCATGGAAGCTTCTTGTAGGAACGCCAGAGGGAAAATGCCCAGTTGGTAGACCAAGAATGAGGTGGGAGAATAACATTAAATATGATTTGAGGGAAGTAGATTATACAGGAAATGATTGGAAAGCATTAGCTCAGGATAGGGATGTATGGTGATCTTATGTCCGTGCGGCCATGAACCTACGGGTTCGATAGTGCCAGTGATTAAGTAAGTTGTATTAATATATTTCTGCACATTTTTTTCTGAGAAAACTGCACATGCGTGACCCAAAGACTACAATTTTATTACACTTCCCACATAACTAAAGTTTGCGCACTTATATTACATCCACCTTAAATTAAATGAAAATTAAAGTATGCATTAAATGTTAAAGAATGAATTAGTATATATGTACATTATAGAATAGACTCTTTTGATTAGAACTTACTTGCCGTATTAAAAATATAAATTAGTTAGCAGGGTAAAGATAGGTACTTCATGGGACTGGTTTTTCATTATATACGGTTTTTTTAATTAAATTAAAAATACTAATAGCGTTTTTTTTTTGTAATTTATTTCTTGTATGTCCTTAGAAAGTGAATTTGCAATAACCATTATTCATTTAATAAGTCTACCGTTAAAAATTGTAACTATGATTTAATTACCAAACTTCGCCCTATATGTAAAACATCACGGTGTGAACTAAATTAGACCAGGTTATAAAAAAATCATGAAATAATACAAAAGAGTGATGACATAAAGAAAGAAATAAAAATGGAAAAGAGAACCTAAAAAGAAGAACATACAAGAGTTTTTATCAATTTCTCCTAGATTCTTGACACCTGTTAATTCATTACAACAACATGTTAAGAACTTCATTCCTGACATATATTCATTTGTCTTCCGTAGCCATCTATAAACACAATTAGTTAGTTTTAGTTAATTTATTTTGATTATTTACTCTTACCGCTACAACTGACAGGTGATTTCAACTCATTAGCTTAGCTATACTTATCATTTTTTCTATCATGCTCATCTTACTATGACAAAGAAAATTGATTGTCTCTGAATAAATAAGAGGTGCACCATACAATGAATATAACGAAAATGAGGAATATAGTAAAATAAATTTCGTTTCCGGATTCCAGAAATTCTAAGTATGTTAAAGAGATAAAATTATTCTAGATTATAAAAATCTACCATTTTCGTATGAACGAAAGATGACAATATTTCACAAGTATAAAATAGATTTCATTAATATATTATAATTACGTAGAGTAAAATACCGAACAGAATTTTAAAAAGTTAACAGTATCCAGATAAACTAATCTCAACGAAATTTTACATGTGAAGAAAAATTAGATATTCTATGAAGTTGAAGTTATTTATATATTTTCATTTAGTGAATGTTTAAATACTTCAAAAGAAATTTAATAATTTAACCTACTTGTTTTCAAAAACAAAACAAAAAAGAACTTTACAGAATATTTCATACATTTACTAATTTAATTAAATTTACATATTTAATACAAGTTTAACTAAGTCCCTTCAACTATTATCTATAACTGATATTCTAATAAAATAATATTTATATGAATCAAATGCTAAAAATATTTGACATGGAAACAGTAATTTATTATTCTACGATTTTGTTAGTATTTAGAAAATTTAAATAAATTAAAACTTGGCCAACATGTGATCTATAATGTATTACGCTATGAAACAAAATCATGCATTTATAAATTTATTCTGTCTACTTTATACTTATTTTAATTATGTTAACCCTTCCATTATAATTTTCTACTACTTTAAATAAATATCAGAAAATTATGAAAACCATATAAAACTTTGAAAGTTTTATTAAATACAAATCAGTTCTTTCGGAATAAATGTTCGAGAGTTTTAGAATTAAAAAAATGTAAATTAGTCCTCCAGTGTTATATGCCCATTAATAGTTCGAAGGAAAAATATGAAGGGAAAAATTAAGTTCAATAAAATATTCAAATGATTCCTGAAGAAACAAGACAAATAATGAACTAAATATATTAATAAAAAATAAAACAATAATGAATTATATAAAACCACAGATATAATATTGGTATGGATATTATATTTCAGATGATACGAACGGAATTCAATTACTGTAAGATCTTTGGAAAGGGTAAAAATTATATGGGAAATAATGAAATATTTTAAAATATGAAAAATCAGTACCTTGTTAAGGATCATCAGAAATAGAAAATTATGGAAGGTTATTGTTAAGAAGGCCAAAATATTCATGAATTGAAGTAGTAGCGTCTTTGTAAGAACAAGAACAAATGTCATCTCCCCAACCAAATATTTTACAGTAATAACTGCAGAAACTAAATGTATTTTTATTGACGCATTGGTAAATTAGTGCATAATATGTAATATAGAAGAAAAACTGAATTTCCAATCAGGTTCACTGTAACAGGCACTCAACTTGAAAAAATTAAACACAACACTACCTGAGGTTTCCAGTAGAATAACAGACTCGAGGTCAATGAGTATTTACTAATTAGCTAATTATTTATTTTTTATTTTTTATTTTCTGCAAATGCCCACAAGGTTGTCTTTCGACATTCCTAGTGTTCACTCCTGGCATAACGTACTTGTAACCCACTTCTGAGGTTGGGGCGTCTGGAAGGCGGGTTACGTTTCCCCGATGATATGATGAGTGATTATGATGATAGTGGTGCGCCAGGAGAGTCCTAATCCTAAACTTAATCTAAGATGAATATGAATGATGAGGATTGCGATGGCCATATGATTTCGGAGACCGTTTGGGTCTTAAAGTTTTCCTGACATTTGTCTTACAGGTGAGGAAAAATCCCGATAAAAACCTCACCCAGAAAAACTGTCCCGACCGGGGATCGAACCCGGCCCAACTGCGTGACGAGGCACCTCGAGGCCACAGCGGTGGACAATTTATTATTATTAAAAATATTAATATTTTAATATGTAATCTTCCGTCTCGATGGACGCGTGGCTAGCGTGCAAGGCTGTCCCACGGCATTGAAGTTGGGCCATACCTAGCTTTTTGGGGTTTTCTCGGGGTTCTCCCGTTTCCCGAATTTTAACCCACCAACAATATCAATTTTTGTTCCCTTCCCTATCATGTCATTTTATCTTCATTTATTCACTCATTTATTTCGCATCGCATTTCAGCTCACCTCGTTTAGGAAAAAACTGTCTGGTCTGGTAAACCGCAGAGGGTCACGACTCTGAACCTATGCAACAATTTTACGGCATAAATGACCAAAAGGGGATTGTAGTCCCTCCTCGAGGCCCTGATCGAAAATGGCAATATGAGTTGTGTGAATGCCTGATATGTCGAAATCAGGAACATCATAACAGACTACATAACATTGTAGAATAGATTCAATTTTCATTCATCCACAACAACAACGACGACGATGATAACTTTCTAAAATACAATGAACCTATCCAAGGTTTCCGTGAGAAGGGATTGGAAGCCTGAGTTCATACGTTAATCTAATATAATATGTAACATGAATGAAATTATGAAAATGAGTAATTCGAAGTCAACAAAAGGAAACTTTTAGAATCGTTCTTTAAGTATAAAAAATGTTACCCATAAGAGCAAATATAACATTATGTTATTGTCATTATTCTTGGGGGTAGACGATGTCTTTAAAGGGAAGGATATATTTATTTGTGGAAAATTAAGAATCTAGCATAGATTAGTATAATGCTAATGTAAATTAAACATTTTTTTATAATCTAAAAGTTAAGTGCGTAATAAGAAGGTAATATTGCTAGACGTCATAGAAAGAATTGAAAAATAGGCCTATTTGAAGTTAAATTTATAAAACTGAAAACAAATTATTTTCAATTGATTAAAATAATACCAATATAATAATTCAAACTTAAATTTTAGTACATAAAAAACCGTTTCCATGTTTTTTTTTGCATTTTTTACTTAATCTTTAACAACTAGGAGAGATGGAATTTCACCCATCAACATTTTTAAATGCTCTTATCAGACTAATTTTGGCGGAAAAAAAAATCTGAAAATTTGATATTTAGACATAAAATTGTTTCATATGTACCTAGAAATTTTATTTTCTTATAGATAGTGGAAATCGAAATATAATTTTAAAAAATTGTATCTCAATGACTATTTAACTCATGCCCCAAATGGGAGTCAATGACCAATCACGTTTCAATGATTTCTGTATTACAACCAATCAGAGACGTGTTTCACGAAATAATTATCAACGTTAGGATTATCATATATTAAGCAAAGCTCCTCCTTTTTAATATTCTGAACAGGTCTGACCGTTATTTTGCAGTGACTGAGCCTATAACAAATACGGCTACCAGATTGTATATAATAGTGCTTACATGTCAACATTTGTAGCAATTGATTATACCACCAAAAAAAGAAACCACTGTTTGCACTTTCTTAAATGTATACGACATCAAAAATGAATTAATATACAGATTGATGTGTTTCATTTTTTCTCCACTAGAGAGCATTCTTACAATATTGCGTTCCTTTGGCAATAAATAGTATGATCTGGTTGCAGTGATAAACAAAAGAAGCAGTAGAAGCGTAGGCTACCTATCGTTTCTCATTAGTTTTCAAACATCACCGTTTACTTTAAATATAAAAATATTTTTAAATAACTGTAGTTAAATAATGATTTGTGAGTAAACAGCTTTATTTTATTCGTTAAATAGTCCTAACAAATGCCACTCTTGATTTCCAAATTCTCTAGATAAATTCACTCCTCACTTCGTGAGTCGTGAATTTATCGATAATTTGGAAATCACTCGTGGCATTACTTATGAAAATTCATCCAACCAAATAACAGAAGGTAATATTAACATATTGGTTTTAGCAAAGGTCATTTGCGCCGCAATTTAAATCTGGACATAAAATGGCCGAAAAATGTTGCCCAGATGTCTATTTCTATGGACTTGTTCTTTTACGTGCCGTAATCTACGAAACGAGACCCACGGATTTGCTTCGGTTCCCAAGAAACCTATGATCAGGATTTTTACACCCTGAAAAATCCATCGATTCTACCGGGTATGAATTTTGGAATCAGAGGTGTGCATGGTCCATTAGGAACAAATACTTTGCTAGTATGCATTTTGTGTAATACATGAACTGACTTTTAGTCATATTTTATTCAAGATTAAGACTAATGATTGGTTCTATACTTTTTAAGTTCATAATTGTTTTTTTTATACCGTTGAGGTTATAACAATGTTAAATATTTTTTTTACCTTGTATAGGCCTACCTTGTATAGTATCGTCGTCCTCATCTATAATGTTTCTATTTAAAAATTTTCGTTGATTTCACTCTAGGCCATTCGAAGAATGCTTCGTCTTCTGGAGTTGTTGTAGTAGTATTGAATTATCTGTAGGCCTATATGTCTATTAGAGGGCTTTGCTCATTAGACAAATTTTCGTTGAGAATGTTTGTATTCTTGGCCTCCTTGATAATTTAAATATGATAACAACATCTTAGAAGAAATCGAAATTATCAAGGAGGCGAATAATAATAATAATAATAATAATAATAATAATAATAATAATAATAATTTATTTATTCTGGCAGAGTTAAGGTCATAAGGCCCTCTCTTCCACTCAACCAGCACAAATACAAATAATATTTGACAAATATAGCCTATATATATACACTATACTAATTATAAACAGTTAAAGATACAATAATGTAGCAATGTAAATGTCATGTACAAACAACATTTTATAGGGTAATAACAATAATGATACGATAATAATAATTATAATAATAATATAAATATGATACATTATACGAGAAACACCAAATATTCTCAACGAAAATATGCCTAATGAGCAAAACTCTCTACAAGACATAGGCCTATACAGATAATTCAATACTACTACAACAACTCCAGAAGATAAACTATGCTTCCAAAGGCCTAGAGTGAAATCAACGAAAATTTTAAATAGAAACATTATAGAACAGGACGATGGTAGTATACAAGGTAAAAAAAATTATAATTTAACATTATGATTGGTTGTCATCCCATAATATTGACTATAATCACTATTTTTAAATATTTTATTTGCATATTTGATAACTTTTAAAACTGAACACTTCACACTCAACGTAATTCTAGACAGTTTACTTTTAGATTAAATAATCTGCTGTATGGGATATGGAAATATTTTCTCAGAAAAGAAAAAAATAATATGGTATGTTCAATTTGCACAAGGTGTTTAATAATCAACATGAACTAAAAGTCTCTAATTCCAACTTGAAATTTCACTTTATTCTATAACAACATATTTCTAAAGCTTTCTTCTTCTTCTTCTGTTTCTACTTCTTAACGCACAAAGTAGCACATTTACACGAACGAACTACTACTGTATCTTTTCCTTTTTACCAATATGTACCACAATTTGTCTAACAAACTTTCTAAAACTTGTAATAGGAGGCCTAGTTAACTTTCAACTGTCCCTATGCATTTATTTTTAGAACTTCCAGATACTATTGAAGACGTCTATTTTGAGAGAAAAAAAAGCATGGCTTCCAAATGTTCCACCCCTTCTTATTGTTTCAAACTTCCCATCACAATAGAGGAAAAACTCACCCCCAAAGTTCTATTTTTAAATAAGAACTTTTGATGTGAGTACCTCCCTTTGCTCTATTGACTACCCAATCGCCTCTAATGCCAAAGGGTGGGTTTGCCAATCATAGGGGGAGAGGTGTTTGCCAGAATAATCAGCTGCGTAACCATAGTAACATTCCCTCCCACTGCCGCCCTACGCTTTTCAAACTGACAAGGGAGTTGCTCCACTACATATGTGCACCCTTTCAATCTCCAGTAGTTGACGCTTAATTCGATAGGTGGTTCTGTGTGTCATTAGAAAAGCTTAGGTAATAGTTCGTAAATCTCTCACCAGGTGGTATCGTTATTAGAATCACAGTTGGGTTTCCTTTAAGACTTTGAAGTCAGAGGGGGAATTCTTAAACTCTGGGTCAATTAATTTGGTTCAAATGGACATCACAATGAGGTGTTTCTACAAATTTCAAACAAATGTTTGACAATGTCATTCAATGAAAATTTATCCAACTTTACGAGATAATTGCATACGAATAAAGTCATTATTATTTTAGGTAATATTTCATCTAACGAGTATCTTTTACAGCACAAATCATTAGTGTAGCAACTCAAAACTGGACTCTTAAATTCGAGATATTTTGTTTAGAAGCCTCTTGTTTCAATCATAAGTTTATTTTACGTTCTGAAAATGTATGACCACTAAAACTACAATATTACTTCCCTTCCGAAGGAAGCAATTTTCGAGTATTTTTACACCAATAAATCCTTTGACATGGGTGAACTTCGGAACCACAGGCAAATATGGTATTATGTAATCCATTGACATCGACTACCGTTTTTAAGAATATGGAATGCTTACTTACTTACTCACTGGCACTATCGAACCCGTAGGTTCATGGCCGCGCGGACATAAGCTCTCCATACATCCCTTTCCTGAGCTGATGCTTTCCAATCATTCCCTGTATAATCTACTTCCCTCAAATCATAGTTAATGTTATTCTCCCACCTCATTCTTGATCTACCAACTGGGCGTTTTCCCTCTGGTTTTCCTACAAGAAGCTTCCATGCACGTCTTTCATTCCCCATTCGTGTCACATGTCCTGACCATTACAGTCTACGAGACTTACCTGTAGGCCTACTTATTATATCTAGCTTCCTATAAAGACCATGTAGTTCACTGTTATTTAGTCTTCACCGTTGTCTGTCCATCTCTATTTAGTCAAAAAAATCTTCCTAAAAACTTTATTCTCAAATACTTCTAATCTCCTTTCCTTCCTTAAAGCAAGAGTCCATGTTTCGCATCCATATAATGTAACTGGTAGGATAATAGTTTTATATATTTTCAGTTTAACTTTTCTTGAAATGAGTTGGGACGTCAACTGCATAAACTGAATTTTAAAAAAGCTACCTATCCAAAAAAATAAGTACTAATAGGTAAAACAGGTGTTTTAGGCAGACTAGATGTGTTTAACAGTGTTAAAAAAAATAAGACTGGAGCATGCCTTATGAGGTTTAACCTATCAAACTGACGAAGTTAATTGTTCCAATAAAAATTGTGTTAGGAAGGCTTTGAGAATAAAATGACTATTTAACCTTACGAGTGTGAAATTCATACCAACTTTCCAGAGAAAAAATCCCAGGCATAAATCAGTATAGAGCATAGTTCATAAGAGAAGAAGCTTTGCTACATATTACAGCTCTTCCATTTCTGAGGTAAATTATCTTTTAGAGAGACAAGTATGGGAAGACCTGGTTGGGCATGATAAAAAAAATGTGAAGGGGGAAACGGTTTTTAACCACGGAACGTGTGAAGGTGGTAGATAGCTTGTCTCGTGACACACTTCACTGCCTAATCAACTTCAAATGTGTTCCATTTCAACGGATTCAATATTTGATATATCACACCTACAAGTAAACAATGATTCAAATAATCAGATTTACTTTATCATAAGTAATGTCACGAGTGATTTCTAAATTATCGATAAATTCACGAGTCACGAAGTGACGAATACAATTTAGCTGTTTACTCTTACTTACTTACTCATTGCCACTATTGAACCCGTAGGTTCATGGCCGCGAGGACATAACCTCTCCATACATCCCTATTGCATTCCAATCATTCCCTGTATAATCTACTTCCCTCAAATCATAGTTAATGTTATTCTCCCGCCTCATTCTTGGTCTACCAACTCACAAATTATTATTTAAATATAGTTATTTTAAAATATTTATATATTTAATGTAAACGGCGATGTTTGAGAAGAAATGAGAAATGTTTAGTTATGTTTGATTTGTTCATCCATTGCAACTAAATCATATTATTTATTGCCATATATGATCGTAATATTGTAAGAATGCACCCTAGTGGAGAAAAAATGAAACACATCAAACTGTATATTATAACTTTTATAACCAACATTATAGGTTATTAATTCATTTTTTCGGAAACAACTCGGTAAAATCAGTATTTAAAAACACAATTATTGGACACACAATGATCAAATGTGCAGTTGACCTGTTCAGAATATTAAGAATGAGCATTCTTTATCATAAAAACAGGAGCTGATACAGACAAATCGATAAAGAGTGAGGTGAAACACGACTGTCATTGGTTGTAATACAAAATTCGTTGAAACATGATTGGTCAGTGACTCCCATTTGGGGCAATAGCCTAATGTTATTGTATTATCATACTTAAGTTATTTGATACATTCGAATTTATTTATACATATATTTCTCTACTATTTAAAAACTGCTGTACTTATCCTAAGTCCCTCGTCATAGCCGAGTGGTCTATAGCATCATGCTTGGAGCAGAGCTAGGGGACACGTTTTGGTTCATGTCCTCAGAAGAAGAAAAACAAGAATTATAATCTAATTTCGGCCAGTATGGGATCGGTGTCCACCGAGCATCGTGAGGAAAGACCTACGCGTGTTTTCAAAATAAATCTTACCTAATCGAGGACAATTGATACCTCAGGTATGTGTTTCATTATTTAACCTTTCATATAAGGTATTAATTTAGAATCTGAGGTATCCATTAGCACAGAATTACTGTGAGAAGAGATTGTGTAGTGCAGTGAATGGGTGGGGGGGCTGAAACCACCCTCACGATTAGCGGTGCTAAACGGAAAATGATGAAGTGAGAAGGAATTTTTCTTCTATTATCTACATACATGTGGAGTGTAAATCACGATAAACACTGATCTCGGAATGTTTAGAAACTCCAGAAAGCATCATATAATGATTCCGTACATAGATGTGGGGTTACTGTAACATTTACTGCTAACTAGTTAGCAAATAACTCAGGTCATTAGCGTCGCAATTCATATCTGGGCGTAATAGGACAGAAAAAATGCTCACAGGCCATTTTTTCCGACTTGAGGTTCTTTTACGTGTCGTAAATATACAACACGAAACCCGCGGTTTTAGTTTCATTATTCAGGATTTTTTTTGCAATGTGAAAAATAATTCCCTGCTTTATTTCTATGGTTTAAGGCACCATGGCTTGGCGCAGACGTATGGAACTTGCGCTGGTTGAAGTCCCTATGAGGAAAGAAATTCTTATGGATTTTCGACCAATATGGAACCGATACCATTCTGTATTATGTGAAATTTCTGTAGTTATAATAAGTTTCAGCTCTAGATTGAGAAATTGGAAAACAATAGCTCAGGATAGGGATGTATGGAGAGCTTAACTTATGTCCGCCCGGCCATGAACCTATGGGTTCGATAGAGCCAATGAGTTAGTTTCTAGATTGACAAAAAACAGTGTAACGCATGAGAAACCCAATATACCGACCACGCGTCATCCCTACATTGACGGGAAGATCGTCCACCTGTATGATTACTAAATGAGGATGTGAGGCCAGCAGTCGTTGATAGTTCAAAGGCCTTCTAGGCCTGTTGCGCAATGGAATTTGTTTTTGATTTAGAATAAAATCATCGGCCCGACAGTTTTAACCCACGAACGTCGGAATCAAGGACGAGCATGTTAACCACTATTCCACTAAGACCGACCAACTAGTTGGGAGGGGGGTGTAGTTTTGTGTCTTGACCTATTTTACTGACTTTTTTACGTGAAATTATTAATGCACGTTATATTTTTAAGTTATGCATGAGCAGCGGTGAACTTGTGGTTATGCTCCTTGCCTCTGGTTCCGAGGGTCGCGGGTTCAAACCCGGCCGCGGTCGATTAATTTTTTTAGGATGGAAAAATCCAAGGAGCAAGTCTTCCGGGGGGGGGGACTTTAAGTCGTGAGTCCCGAGTCCGAAGATTTTCAGGCTCGTAAAAGATCCTAAAGCCTAAATAAAAAGGCCTCTAAGCAAAATTTACTGACCTCAAACAACCTAGTAATAGACTACCGTAGTTGCCTGCTAGATGTCTCAATGAGTCTGTGTGTTGACCGCATGACACTCATGTCATCTATGGACAAATAAAGGTAACTAGCCTACATGAATTTGGTCTATTAACTCCTAACAGTCCACCTCTGTGGTCTCGAGGTAGCGTGCTGCCTTGTCACGTACCGAGCCTGGGTTCGACTCCCGGTCGGGAGAGGCTCCTGTGTGAGTTTTTTTTTTCTCGGGGTTTTTCCTACCTGTACGACAAATGTCAGGAAGCCTAGGGCCTAACGGTCCCCGAAAATAATCTGGCCATAATCATCATTTCACCGTTGTGGAAAGCAACGGGAAGCTACCACACCTATAATTCCTTAGTAAAGTTGTAAAGCATAGCATGCAAAAGCTATGATTGCAGTGAAAGACCTACCCTCGAGCAGAAAACTATAGATAGATTTCCTAACAAAGGAGAGGCTATGGCTGAACACTGGCCATCACAGAACTTAAGTTATGCACAGTTTTTAAGTAGTGAATGATGCATTGAAGTAACTCAAAATAAATTATAATTTTTGTTTCGTCAAATCCTATTAGGGAATAGTTAATTTAGATATGGACAACGAAAAAAAAACTAGAATTTTCTATCTTTGAAATAATCACAATCTCCGGCTGCGTCTTTTTAATGACATATATTGATATATAGTCATTAAATAAGTTTACACAGGGACGAGAAGACGGATGTGTGATGAACAATATTCTTATCTCCAGGTGCGGAGCGGGTAAATCCTGTGCGATGTGCATACATTACCAGACAGGACGCAGGTGGGCACAGCATCCGTCTGCAGAGGGGCGCAGAGCTGGACAGTACATCTACAGGTAACCGTCACAACAATATATAACAAATCATAATACAGCTTTTTCGTAACGCCAATTAAACTAAACAAAAAATCTTTAAAAATGCTCAAAAACTCAACTTTAATATTTTAATACAATTTTAATTAAATATTTAGATACTTAAATATCAAGTTTCTTTTATTAAAGCATGTTAATTGCGATTACAGAATTAACATACAATACATGGTATTCATAAGTAACGCATAATACCAATAATACAACGTATAATTACTTTAAAATTATATATGTTTCAAGTTTCAGATACTTTTTTTTAAAAAATAGGCCTATTAAGAAAAAATATTTTACAAGAGAATGAACGTTTCAGCTATTATTCAACAAGTGTTACGTCATCGACAACATTTTTTAAAATTTCAATCGATCTGTTTTTCCATATTTTTTTTTCTGAAGGGTATTTTCTTTAGTTGCATGCAAGATACCATCTGTTTTATTTCAATTTTTGTTATGGGAACTTTTAATTGTCTTGTTTTATTAGCTTTCTTAAAAATTTATACGACTGCTGTAACAAACATATTTCAAATTATTTAGTAAATTTGTTCTAAATGGTCAAATTTAAAATCTGGCATTTGTTAATCAAAATTTGAATTCTAGTTGAACATTTTTAATAAAACAATTTTTTCACATGGATATTTTAAATAAGACAAAAATTAAACTGTTACAATATCAACAACAACAAAATGGGACAAATGATAATTTCCATAGAAATAAAGAAAACAACTCTCGGAAAAAAAATGTTACCATTTAAAATATTGTCGAATATGTCACACTTTGGAAAGCAATGACAACATTTTGTTACTTTTTTGTAAAAATTTATATTAAAATATTAAAGTTGAGTTTCTGAACATTATTTTTATTTAGTTTAATTGGCATTATGAACTTAGGGGACAAATGATAACTTCCACAGAAATAAAGTAAATAACTCTCAGAAAAAAAAGGTTGCCATTTAAAATATTGTCGATTATGTCACACTTTGAAAAGCAATGACTAAATATTTTGTTACTTTTTTTTGTAAAATATTTATATTAAAATATTAAAGTTGAGTTTCTAACGATGTAATTGAACGCCTTCCAACCTTCCAACTAAATCATTTGATCAGGGAATTCCTACTGCCACGTGACTGGAAAGTGTGCATTGCGTCATAGAATTCTAGCGCATGCTCAACACAACTGCATTTCGTTCGATCCTAAACTATAGATATTACATATAGCTAGACTATGCACATACAAGTGATTGTATGCTGACGTACAATATTTATACACATAAGTCTACAGACAGGCAGAAAGACAGACACAGAAAAATAGAGACAAATTGACAGAAAGGCAGAAAAAATGCATATAAACAGAAGGTAAATAATGCAGTCTGTGACTCAAGTAAACACGCAGCATGTTAAAATAGAGTTAAGCGTCATCCTGTTAATACAGAAAAATAAGTCTAAAAAATACTATTTAATTTTGAATTAATATATACCTGAAAGAATTAATAGGCAATCCGTGCAAGTATTTAATTGTGGAGAAAAACGAATAAACAGGCTTATATAATGTTTTGTTAATGTTTATACATGTATTTAACTAGCTTATACTTAATTTGATCTCCTTAATATATATTGGTTTGGATAGTATTTTATACATCGATGCTCTTTACAAAAACTTACATTGACAATTTAAACGTAGCATTCAAAGAGGAGACATTTTTTTTAAAGATCTCTTATTTCAGGCCTAAACATAGAAAATCAATTTAACAACGGTATCTACTCATTTAAATTTTCAAACAAAATTTAATTTGGAATATTTTCTGATAAAAAATTAAACTACTATTCAAACTACAAACATTAACAATCTATGGTCTTTCACCGTATTTAGCAAGGTTTATTATCCCGCGACGGTTTTAGTCTCTGGTTTCTTATGCGAATAATTTGTTAA
Source organism: Diploptera punctata (assembly GCA_030220185.1). NCBI lineage: Eukaryota > Metazoa > Arthropoda > Insecta > Blattodea > Blaberidae > Diploptera > Diploptera punctata. Next base: position 1,084,439 of record JASPKZ010005683.1, read on the forward strand.
AACCCACTTCCATAGCTTCAAATGTTTCGAAATTTCACATAAGAAATGAGCCATGGAACGAAACAATGGCAATCAGAAGACGCAAGATCAGAACTATATGCTGGCTGTGGTAGCAGTTCGTTTTCTTCCAATTCCTGATTTTTAGTCATGGTTGTTCCTGTAGTATGAGGCCCGGTCGGGTTTGAACACGCGACCTTCAGTATCTCATGAACTCGAGCCAGTTGTCGAGAATAAAGATCCCCATCGACTGCACTCCCGTTTGGAACAAACCCCCAGTGAACCACAACTTCAAAATTCATCCGGCACATAAAATTAAGCTTACATTACAAACCGACATTACTTATGAGACAACACAATATAATGCTTCCCTTCTAAATAAACAATTACACTGAGCAACAACAAAAAAACTTGTTTTGTCTCAGAAAGAAAAATATGTGATTCTGATAGTATTTTTTTTTCCTGAATTCAAATATGATATCGGTTTTTCTCCATCACGCGTGTATTCGAGAGACAGGAATTTATAATTTCAAACACTTTAATATGTTCTATATTCATAACTACACCATATTCGAACATTCGGACTCGCCTAGAAAGTAAGAAATGACGATTTTCTGCTATATTTCGCCTGTGGAGCATCCCTCTTGATAATCGGCCAGCATATTAGGATTCCATTTGCCTTGATATCTCTTTTCCATAGCTGAAACCATTTGAGTTAGCTCATTTGGTTTTATTTTACAATGGACAAGTGGACGAAAAAACGTGTATTAAAAAAATAATTATTTAAATCCATTAATTGAAGTTGAAATAAAAAAAACTGTGGGTGATAAAGAAATTCCGAATACATATTTGAAAACACGTTAAAAAAACTGCATTAAGTACAACTATTGGTACTCATGAGGCAAAAATCATGTTGACCAGTGTTATTATACGTTATTTATTACACATGAAAGTAAGTAACATAAATTACACTGAAAAACAAATTGAAGTTTTGCGACTATGACGAAGTCGGCAGGGCACGGAATGGAATGCAAAACTCCAGTAATGACGCGGATTAACCACGTGTCAAGGGTTTTAAAAAAATTGAAGCTTGTCACTTGTAGAAAATGTGAAAACTTAGATTCTTCAACGCGTCGAGATACATGTTAAAGTATTTCCTATGGCAGGTCGTTTATGACGTGAAACTACGTTATAAGAGATTACATTTACTCGAGGATACATTTTGATTGATGAGCTACTTATAAGATATTTAACAACGCTCATTAACAGCAAAGGTTATTTGGGATGCAATTAAGAGCTGAATGCGAAAGAGCCAATATATTTTTCTCAGAGGCTTCTTTTTACAGGCTTGAGGTTCTTTTATATGTCGTAAATCTGCGAAATCCTCGGATCTAATTCCTTACCGAAGGAACCCATACTCAGGATTTTTACGCACTGAAAAATCCATCGACGCCCTCTGGTTTTCAACCCGTAATCAATGGAACCAGCGATCAGTACTGTAACCGATAGGGACAGATTATCTCATAATTTATCGTATTGTATTGTATTGTATTGTAATGTATTGTATTGTATTGTAAGCCCATGTTTTCTCTTTACAGAGATTTAGGCGCTCTCCCCCTACAGGGAAGAATTTGAACCATACTAATTTAGTTACACTTGTTTTCGTATAGATGTCACTTTTGAGCGGTCCGTGGTCAGCGTTCCGCCTCATACTGACATCTAGGAAACCAAGGTAGTACTAGGACGGGAAAATTCGGTAAATTTTGCTTAGAGGCCTTTTCATTCAGGCTTAAGGATTTTTTACGATCATGAAAATCTTCAGACTCGGGACCCACGGCTTAAAGTCCCTCCCGGAGGACTTGCTCCTTGGATTTTTCCGTCCTAAAAATATCCATCGACCCCGGCCGGGTTTGAAACCACGACCCTCGGGACCAGAGGCAAGGAGCATAACCACTAGTCCATCCTCATAATTTATAACATAATAAAATGAAATATCTCATGTTTGCTATTGAAATTCATCATCATCAACAATTACCAAACAAGTTGCCATATATGGTATGGATACTCGTATTCGGAAGGTTCCGTGATCGAAATCCGACGCCGACTAATATGTCGTTAATCTCAACAATTAAGGAGAATGCTGGATTGGTATTTCATTATCATGATTCATTTCGCCTTGAAGATAACTTTATAATTTATTAATATTTAATAAACATTTGCATTTGCACAAACTACTAGAAAAATGTACTTAATTTACCAAATACGAAATAAAGTTCTCATTATTACAGGCCTAATTTTTCTTAAAATTAAAAGAGCATTTTTAAAATGCATATATTACAATTGTAATATATATATATATATATATATATATATATATATATATATATATATATAATTTTTTCTTAAAATATTTATTAAATATGTGCCACTTATATGAGAGAGGTGTTGAAAAGTCTCAACACAGAACTTTAAAAAAAAAAATTATTTTTCTTTGCAAAATGCCTATGAAATCCATAATAAATAAATTAAAACAAATAGAATCGAAATAATGAAATTAGCATTACGACTTTGTCTGTTAGAAAGCAGAGTTCATATTTTTCACTAGGCCTATTGATTTTATAACTATATTTACTAATTGGTTGGTGTGAATTTATTGCAATAACTAGAGAACAGATTTTAAGGGGGGAAAAGTTCACTAAAAGAGGATAAAAAGATTATGGGAATTTTCCATAAAAATTACCTTAAAAGGGACATAAAATAATAAAAATGGAATTTATAATCATTGCTATTTTCACTTCGTTATATTAAGAAAAAATAATTATACATCCAACTGTTCTATACGTTTGATTGTTAGATTCTCTCTCTATATGTTGTACGAGTAGAATGTCTTCGCACAATGAAAATTATAGCTCTATATTTATATAAATAAGTTATATTCTAGTTTAAGATTGTATTTTTATATTCATTTTTATGGTTTATATAATAAAATGTCCACCGGTGTGGTCTCGAGGTAGCGTGCTGCCTTGTCACGCAGCAGGCCCGGGTTCGATCCCAGTCGGGACAGTTTTTCTGGGTGAGGTTTTTATCGGGGTTTTTCCTCACCTGTAAGACAAATGTCAGGAAAACTTTAAGGCCCAAACAGTCCCCGAAATCATATGGCCATCATCATCATCTTCATCGGTGTGGAAAGCAACGGGAAGCTATCACACCTACAATTCCCTAGTAAAGCTGCAAAGCATAGAATGAAAATGCTATGATTGCAGTGAAAGACCTGCCCATGGGTAGAATTACTATGGATGGATGGATGGATGGATGGATGGATGGATATAATAAAATAATCTAAATTATTGAGATTTATGTCGAATAAAGATAGAGAAAATGTTATGATTGCAAATATGAATTTTAGGTTGTTAATATCAGCAATCGCTAGAAACAAAACATTAAGTAGAATGTTACATCATGTCATCACTAGAAATCATCAGCACTGATATTACACAGGGTTTCAAGTCCAAATAAATTGCCACTAAGAGTAAATATTTTATAAATTTAGCATGTAAATTCGGGTAAAGAGAAATATTTAAAACAAAACATATTAGCTTCATTTTAAACTTGCCAGGGTCAGTCCTCATACTCACAGTTTGAAATTTAGGAAGGTAGACCTATCTGTATCGCTTAACAATATAATTCAATACTGTTTCGCAATCATTTTGCTAACACATGGCTTTTATTTTCTTCACTTCAATTTCACTTGAAGATGTTTCAACCTATTCATTTATACTGCATATATGACTTTCATGTATATATATATATATATATATATATATATATATATATATATATATACACCAAGGCATTTACATTTTTGCATTTATAGTTATTAAGCATTATAACTTGTGCAAATTAATTGATGTCAGGAACAACGTTGCTTTGAGATGTTTTGATACCATGGACTATATAGACACATATTAAATTAATACATATAAAACGAATTAAATATTTGTTAATAATATTAAGTAAAAGTAATTGGTAGAATTTATAAAACACTGGCCAGACCCATATTATGTTACGGCAGTGAGGCCTGGACAATTCGCAGTGTAGATGAACAAAGACTAACTGCGATAGAAATGAAATTTATGAGACGTACTGCAGGTTACTCAAGAACAGACCATAAAAAGGAATTCTGAGATTCTCAAAGAATTATAAACAGAATCAGTCATGGAATATGTACAAAAATACAGAAACGACTGGAAATCTCACGTAAGAAGAATGAGCAGAACAAGAATACCACGTCAAATCTTAAATTACCAGCTACCACGCAAGAGATCTTTGGGCAGACCCTTCAAAAGTTGGATTGAGATCGTAACAGACCACTAGGTCTATCACATGAAAGGAAGAAGAAGAAGTAATTGGTAATTTTAGCCGTAATTATGCATTTTCATCGAAAAATACTAAAGGAAAAGATTGTCATATTTCTCGTTACTTATACAGATCTATTCTGTGAACATCATGTCATTCATAACAAAGTAACGCAGAAATAATCTTCTACACGAAGAAAAAATCCTTAAAATATTCTTTTTAGATATGTTAAACCATTCTGTCTGAATTAATTTTTAAATAATTTAAGAAAAATATATTTTATTGGCTATTGGCATACATATCTCGGCAACTATTTAAGATCGGCTTATGAAATTTTCAAGACACATTACTCACTATCCTATAATGAATCTCCTGTAGTAGCTGATTCAGTAATAGAGTCATCAAAAACCAGGTTTTAGTGAAAAGGTATACGAAAAAAATATATATACACTATATTATCATAAATAAAGTTAAAATTAAGTTACAGTACATCCTGCATACAAAATATTACAGATACAACTACACCACTCGTTTTCAAAATTCTATCTTTATGTTTATTATAAAAGATGGGAACACTGTGCCTCACTGTAGGTAAGCAATGATCAATTACTAAAATTTAATTCGGATTGACAAGTGAGTACTCTACGAGTATCTTAAGATATCTAAAATTCTCCTAGAGTGAGTGTGAAAAGTAATTGTACAGCTAAATATTTTTACTAAAAGTGCAAAATATTGCCAATTGATATAAACATAATTAGTTTTTTATATGTTTCATGGTACATTTAACATTAATATACAAAAATAGTTAAATTGTCATCATATATATGATTCAAGAAAATACACAAATGTCCATTATTCTACGAGTAAGAATAAGCGTACAGTGCTTTCCCCCTTTATCTTATAAAAACTTCACAACATATAGGTCTACCAATACCAACCCCAGTAGCGGAACAGTACAGTTGTGCACAATACAAAAAACAGTAAAATGTCTACGAAAAAAAGAAAAAAAAACAGAAGAACCTAAAATTATTGTTCGATTACATAATAAATGTAAATCAGTATCGGAAAATGACAAATAATTCCACAGTTCGTAATTTCCTAAAGAAAATGGTTACCATCGGAGAGTGGCTAAAAGAAAGTATTTTGTTAATGAACTAATCCACAAGCATTATAGAACCCATAGGTTCATGGCCGTGTGGACATAAGTTCTCCATAAAACTCTAAACTGATCTAATGTCTTCCAATCATCTCCTGTATAATCTTACCTCAAATCATGGCTAGTGTTATTCGCCCACCTCATTCTTTGCCTAACAACTGGGCGTTTTCCCTCTGGTTTTCCTACAAAAAGCTTCTAGGCCCCACTTGCATTCCCCTTTCGTTCCACATGTCCTACCCATCGCAATCTACGAGACTTAACTGTTAGTATTTGTGATTTCCTAACAAAGATTGTGTAGCTCATTGTTAATTAGTCTTCTCTATTCGCCTGGTCCAAAATGTTTCCTATGAACTTCATTCTCAAGTACTCGTAATTTGTTCTCCTCCCTTAAAGTATGAGTCCACTTTCGCATCCATATAATATAAATAGGAGAATAACATTTTTATTTATTTCCAGTTTAACGTTTTTTGAGAGAAATTGGACAAGAATTTCTTTATTGCATAATAGCACTCATTTTCAGAATTAAACCTATGTTTAATTTATTTGTTAATTAAAGAAAAATATAACCATTAATTTGTCAAATTACTAACTGTAGACTAGACGAGTAAATATAACCAATGAGCAAATATTAAGAGAAGAACAGTGTGGCTTTCGGAAAGGTTGATCGTGTTCAGATGCAATAGAACAACTCATTCAGAAGAGGAAAAGAGTTTAATTTACCAACTCTATATTTTTCATTGACCACGAAAAAGCGTTTGATAGATTGTCAAGAAATAAACTATGGGACATAATGTACGATAAAGGGTTCCCTGGGCATATTGTCAAAGTTGTGCAAAGCGTATATCTTAAATAAAAACAATTGACAAAAGAGGTATATCAAGCGAAAATACATTACAAATTAATCAAGGTGTCAGTCAAGGATGCCAGCTATCTCCTGCACTTTTTAGAATGTATAGGCTATATATACGAGATTATTGTACAATGACAATTCTAACCACAGATTTTAAAGTTACTAAAACAATTCTAAATTCCATACTGTTTGCAGACGATTAGTCAATCTTCAGCCTACAATTAGCAGCGCATAAATTAAATGAAGTAGCAAAGAAATTCAATATGACCTCAGAGTAAATCGAAAGTAATGGCATTCAACGGGAAAGAACATATGAGTTGTAAAATTAGCATTAATGACAATATAATACATGTGAACAATTTTAATTATTTGGAACGCAATGTATCATACTGCCAGAAGGAAGACATTAATATTAAATTTAATTAATTTTATAGAATGTGTGGTACTATAAAATGGAATAATAAAACACTGAGGAGTACACAATTAAAATTTTACAAAATATGGCGGTACCTATCATAACATTCGCAAGTGAGAACTGGACTCTTAATCGTTTAGACAGAAGAAAAAATAGACACTGCATAAATGAAGTTCTTGCATTTATTAGCAGGCGTGACAATTTTGGGCAGAAAAAGAAATGAAGACATTAGTAAAGACTTAAATATTTTTAATTTAACGAATAAAATTGACAATATGAGAAACCACTGGTATGAACACGTTAAAAAATACCTACAGATAGAATTCCACAGCTATTACTAAAGTACAAACCAAAAAGGACATAGAAATATTTGACGCCCATTTACTAGACGGGAAGATTCACTAAATCTCATTTGATGTGAAAACAGGTAAAAATACCTAATTTCATGATGTAGAAGAAGAAGAAGACCTACTGTAGATCACACTCACTGTATACACTTTTTTAGTTAAATATACCCACAACTAAACACAAAAAGCAATGTCAGGTAATTCGAATCGGTATTTTCTTTATTACAAGCAACTTTTTACCCATATTCACAGTGACTCCAATCAAGGCGGTTCGTGACCCACATTTTAAAAGACCCATTCTAAAGCAGTCATCCCAGTAAAGTCTGACACACTTCAAAATCCAGCTAAATGGATCTGATAATACAATTAGTAACGCTTTGTGAAGAATGATGAAATTAAATTTTATGGCAAAAGTTCAATTTCTTACGGAAAGGGATAAGAAGGGATGTTTATGTAACCCCACAGGGTGAAAGTAAAAATGGAAAGATGAGAATGTGTTGGGAGTGGAAGGGGTGAGGCTTTCTTGCAAATCAAACCTATCCATTTCCATGTCAACAAGGACAACCCTTATAAGTGTGTATTCCGCCCCCACAACCACTTCCTTGGATTGGAAACGCTTCTATTCACTTTACGTTTTGGCTCCCGAACTTGGGTTAACAGTATGTTTCAATACAAATAAACAACCCGTGTATATGTCTTTCTATGTGTGTGCGCCTACAAATTGAATTGCTTGGATACATCGAGACACTAAAATGAACTTCAATTTACGTCAATGCATTTTCATTTTATTCTTGTTTTTTGCAGTGATTTTTGTAAATACAGGAAAAAATAACATACATAACATTTATGGTAGGTCTACTGAGATTTTCGAAGATTTAGAAGTTACTCAAATTGCTACAAATGTTATACATAACTATTACTAACTCACTGTACTATTGAATAGGAGGTTCATGGCCCCGCGCACATGAGCTTTCCATACATCATCATCCTGAACTAACATTTTCAAATCGTTCCTTGTATAATTCACCTCCCTCAAATCATGATTAATGTTATTTTCCCATCTCATTCTTGGCCTCCCTATTAGGGGCTTTCCTTCCGGTATTACTATAAGCCGTTTTAATGTTCCTCGTTCATGATTTATTCGTGCCACATGCCCTTCCATTGCAGTACACGAAACTTAATGTTATAAAATATATTTTCCATAAAGTTCATATAGCTCCTTGTTATGTAATTTTCCTCCATTCGCCAGTCAGTTCGTCTCTCTTTAGTCTAAAAAATGGTTGCTACGCACTTTAAAAAATATAAATCATCTAGCGATTTTAACTGTCAGTTTTCTAATTAAAATGTCCATAAAATTCTTCATTCAGTTTTTAATGACTTAAGTCATGACCACTGCGGCAGGCGATTCCGAGGCCAAGAACCTCCTATTCGAAAGTACAGTGACATAGTTATATAGAAAAAATTTTAGCAATTTGAGTAACTTCTAAATCTTTGAAAATCTCAGCAGACATACCCATCATACATAGACGTCATATATTGACAATAGTTGCAAAAAATTAACAGTCCTGGACAGCCGACAAAGAGTGAACCTTCTGTTTACGTGTTCGGCTTGATGGTGATAACTTCGCCCTGCAAAAAAGTCAGGCGTCAGAAAAGGCGTCGAATAGGCTAAGAGACTGAGATCGACAGATCATGTATATAAAATGGGTTACAATACAAATACTTTCAAATTTTGTATTGGGAAACCCTTGGAGTAAAGATCATTATGACGATCTAGTTGTACCAGAGGATAATATGTGGATGAATCTTAGGAGGCTAGACATCGAGATTCGAACCGAATTCAACAGACTGACAATACAGAGAAGTGAAAAACTTTATTTAAGGTGACATTGAGTTCAACGATTAATTATCCATAGAAATGGTTATTAGTTAGGGACTGGTGTTAATAGTCAATTGATCATAGTAATGAAATATCAACATACTTTTGTTTTGAAAACTTAGAATCATGGAAAAAATCAGATTGGTTAACATTCGGTGAATTGTACCCAAAGCAAACAAATAAAAAATAGAAATATCCTACAAAGCCAAATTTTATGACCCAAATACCCTACACGCAACACGACCACATGTGTTGAAGCATCTAAAAATAAAAATGAAAGTAAACAAAAAAAAAGCATACGACAATAACAAAAATGTGACCAAGAAGGTAAAATGATCCCACTACATGCCTCAGTAGGCCCTTGAGGTAGAAGTGTCTATATCATCGGCATTATATATCAATAATTTTTGCAGGGGATGGAGATGATATGAAATATATGATAAATAAACTAATGGAAAAATATAACAAATGGAGACTGAATATAAGTTTACAGAAAATAGAATGTATGTGTTTGGGAAAGGATGTGGATGACCTCATATTCGAAACAGGGAAAATAAGAAAATGTGATTTTATTAAATATCTTGGGTCAATAATTACAAGTTTAGGTACCTGTGAGAGGGATGTACAGACTAAAATTGCAATGGCAAAAAATGCAACTAAGACATTACATGGAATAATTTGGAACAAAAATATTACAAAGGAAACTAATATGAAAATTTATAAGAGCATAATACAGAATATTTTGTCATATGGAAGTGAAACTTGGTCTTTGATGGAATTACAAAAGAATAAAATTAGAACAGTTGAATTAAATTATTTTAGAAGAAGCCTCCGAAAAACAAGACAGGATAAAATAAGAAATGAATTCCTTTGCAGATAAATGAATGTCACCACATCTGTTGTTAAGAAGATTGAAAATCAAACTCTTAAATGGTATGGCCATGTACAAAGAATGGAAAATGAAAGATGCCAAAAAATATATATGACCAATGATCACCCCCTGTAAGAAATATACGTGGCAGAACAAGATGGAAATGAAAAACCTGCGTCAGAACTATAATGGGTGATAGGAATTTGGAAGAGAGAGATTGGAATGTAGAGATAAATGGAAACTGAAGACGGCAAACCTATAAGTGGGGGAAAGCCGAAGAAGATGAAGAAGAAGCTATCACCCAGGTTGTCAGCCTGCGCTTTTACACCAAAACAAACTCTGGTAGGTGTACTCATTTCTGTTAGAGCCTGAGTCGACTCCAAGGTATGGTTCAGTTAGAATGTTTAGGCGAGTTTAAAAATCATGATCCCGCCGGGTCTCAAATCCTGGACCATTACATATTATTAAGTAATAATGAATGTATGAATGGATACGAAAATTTTATATAACTTATTTGCAAAGATTCGTTGAATGCGACATGAATTTCAATCTTGAGAACTGAAATCACTTTTATTTTGGATTCCCCTTGGGGTGAATTGCTGTTGTAATATTTTGTTGACGTTTGTCTTCCAAGAGCTTCTGAGATTGTTTGCAATTTCCTAAGAGACATGGTTTTTTATCTCTACATTCAACACAATTCGAACGTAGGTTTATAGAACCCAATTTGAAAGGACTTACTGTATCTGTTGGCCAATCGGCTAAAGGATTTCTACTCCAAATCCCACCCTTCTGAACACACATGCAGCCAACACAGAATAGATGCAATATTCGATAGAAGGCAACACTGGGAATACTGCTTCCAAGAAATCTCTTGTATGAGAGATTTAGGCAAGATATTCTTGTATTCTGTTCAAGAACAATACTGTGTCTATTTTAGGCTCACATTCTACAAAATTACTTTCTTTATACTTTCAGGATCGGGTGAGAGAACATTATAATGCATGATTGAAAGATTAATAATAATAATAATAATAATAATAATAATAATAATAATAATAATAATAATAATCTAGAACTTCATTAAATAATAAACAATATTGGCTTGATAATAATGAAAGTAAAGTAAAGTGATCCCACTACAGGCCTGGAGAGGCCCTTGGGATAGTAGGAGGTTAAGGCTCCCACTTTTTCTGGACAATCTGCACTTGATGTCAGCCGGGGTGTCAGCCCTGCGTAACGGCCGACTTTACCCCCAGAATGTACAAAATATAAAAATCTAATAAAATATTCCTATAAATTGGTTATATATAGGCCCTAATACTGTCTACGGAAGTGTTCAATACGCTTATTTTTTAAAGTATGTCTGAAGTCCTTGATATAAGAGGATGGGAATTCCTGATGGATGTAGCCGAAACAAAGGAAACATTAGTAATTAGCGTCATGTTCGATGTAGAATTGTAACTATCGTTGATTTTTAAGTTAAAGTGGGAAGATAGTGAATGGAAGCTAGTTGAAAATTAAAAAAGTAGTGACAAATGATGAGATAGACAAAGTATGCCTGAAGAAGCAGAGACACTATGTCATTCGCATATCTTCCAATGGGAGCTAAAACAACATTTCAAATGTCGGAGAGTCATGTGGTCTCATTTACGAATAATTACTAATCAAAGTTACAGAAATTAAAATAAAAAGATGATTTATCTCTTCAACGTAAAACAAATAATTTTGTGACGACTGGATTAATCTTACACATCTGCTAGTTATTAATATATAATAGTTTAAAAAACTAAAACAACACGTTTACCATCAAAAGCGTGGGGTGCTCTATATCAATTAATACATTTGATAATAAACGGATATTGGTAAAAGTAAAGTATCTAAGAAGAAAACGTAAAACCCATAAAAAGCACCCCCACGCTTTTGATGGTAAAATTATTTTTTTTGTAGATAACTCTAGTTTTATTCTAGATGTGTTGGAGATTATTTTTGTTGTTGACCACTTTCATTTTATCCCAAGCGTGTTTGAAATTAAAATTATTTTTCACTTTTTTAGTTCGGTTTTCTAATAAAGCGTGTTGTTTTAGTTTTTTAAAGTATTATTTTTTCTTATTTTTAGTTTAATTGATTGTATTAAACCGGAATCCCATGAAAATTTAATTGCTTACGATATTTTGGTACCTAGGCACGAATATAATTATATATATTTTTTAAATTGTTATCTAACATCATAATATTTTTGAATATTTAATATACATAAATAGTTACAGTTAATCGTATCCTTGTCATATTTTTTTCGGATAAACTACAATGTGGTAAGTTTACAAAATGCTCATTAATATTTTACAGAATAAGATAAAAATGTAAATATCTTTAAATTCGATACTATTGTAGTATGAGTTAAAAGTAATAAAATCCTCCGGGCCGGATTTGAACCAGCGACCTATGGATTACTGAAAGTATGTGCCACTACAATCCACCGCTCTACCAACTGAGCTACCAGAGGATATAATATTAATTTCTTACAACGATGGACTAAAAAGTCGATAAGTCCGCACCCTATTATACCGGTCTTTATTTTTTTTATGTCCTGATGATCCTGGCCAGGATCTTAGAAACAAATATGAAATTATTATATTGCCATTGGTCCTTTACAAGTATACAAAGTTTCAAGTCGATCCAAACTATTTAAATGGGTGAAAATCGTGTTGAAAGATTCCGTTACATAGGTCAAGCTAATATAAAGCGTGTAAAATGAGGAAGAAACGTCAAGTAATTACGAGTATAAAATGGAACCTTGTATCCCGTCGCGCTGTGGAGTTGAGGATATTAATAATAATAATAATAATAATAATAATAATAATAATAATAATAATAATACTTTATTTATTCTGGCAGAGTTAAGGCCATAAGGCCCTCTCTTCCACTCAACCAGCACAAATACAAATAAATATTCGACAATTATAGATATACACTGTACTAATTATAAACAGTTAAAGATACAATAAATGTAACAATGTAAATGTCATGTACAAACAACATTTCATAGGGTAATAACAATAATGATACGATAATAATAATAATAATAATAGTAATAATAATAATAATAATATAAATATGATACATTATACGGGAAACACCAATTAATATATATATCTTACACTGGATAATAATGAAGTCGAGTTTAGAGCAAATATAAATTTAGATTTCTTTTAAAAGATGCCAATGTCCGGCAGCCCCTTATTTCTTGTGGTAGGGAATTCCAGTTGCGAGAAGTGGAGATGGTATATGACATGGAGTGATGTGATGTCCTATGTTGCGGTATATTAAGTAAGAGACTATGTTGTGATCTTGTGTTTAGGTTATGGTTTGAGGATAGATACTGGAAACGGGATGATAAATAATTGGGAATCGAGGTATGTAGGATCTTAAATAGGAGAATTAGACAGTGCGATTTTCTTCTCTCTTTTAGATGTAGCCATGACAATTCGTGGAATAATGGAGAAATGTGATCGTATTTTCGAACATTAAATATGAATCTGATACACATATTAAAGACATGATTAATTTTTTTAATGAGAAATAAAAAGAATTATAAGATGAGACTAAACATTAGTGGTTGTCCTTATCATCATTATCATCATCCAACAACAAGTTGAGTACATGGTGGTATCAGAATCTGCTTCTTGTCATTCCACAACACAGAACCTCCCACTATTCTAATTCCTATCCACTGTGTAGACTCTAATATTCCTACTATAAAATATTAGAGGCTGACAGACAGATTTCTTTCAAATAAATTTAAATCTCTCTCTTTTGTAATTGGTCTCTTAAAATATTTAATTGTTTCTCATCTTTCATTTATCTAATAATATCTATTCAATTTATGATAATTTCAGGGTAATTTATAAGAATATTTCTTATCGTTAATCATTCTACTTTATGATCTATGTAATTTTGTTTGTTTGTATCTAATGTTTTCACTGGTTGGGTAAAGAGAAGCCCCTATGGCCTTAACTCTGCCAGTTTAAATCAATTACTATCATAATATAATTTTATTAATCATCACCATTATTATAATAATCATCACAATAACCATCAACATTATCATCATAATCAACATCATAATAATTATCACCATTATTATTATCATTATCATTACGATTATTATAATTATTATTATCATAATTATTATAATTATTATTATCATTATTATTAATATTATTTTTTTATTATTATAATTATTATATAATTATTATTATTTTTTATTATTATTATTATTATTATTATTATTATTTATTATTTTTATTATTATTATTATTTTTATTTTTATTATTATTTTTAATTTTTATTTTTATTATTATTATTATTATTATTATTATTTTTATTATTATTATTATTATTTTTATTATTATTATTATATTTATTTTTATTACTTATTATTTTTATTATTATTATTATTTTTATTATTCATTATTATTTTTAATTATTATTATTATTATTATTATTATTATTATTATTATTATTATTATCTTATTATTATTATTATTATTATTATTATTATTATTATTAAGGATTATATGCTACGAAGTTCTTGGGGTAAATCGACTATACGGATAAAAAACGATTTCTGCATATCACCCCTAATTTCTTAATAAACCCGAATCTCTAACATTTTAAGATTCCACACATCTCTAAGGAATAAGTCTAGATTTCCCTAATGATATCATTCCTAGTACTGATTCCATTCCGGTAAAGGTAAATTTCTTATAGACCTAAACCAAATCAAAAACGCTTTAAACGGGGGACCTAAGTGAATGTTATTGTTAATATTAATTTGTGTCGTTTTTCAACTATAATTGTTCAATATGTACCCAGATGAAAAACATAGCATTTTTCTAGAGATATACTGAAATATTAAATTAAATTAACAAAACCTCTTCGGGTAAAAGCTGTACCGTTGATATAAATAAGCTATAGCAAAAGCCCCTTCATATTTCATTCAAGCAAAATTCTCTGAATGAAGTCCACGAGACCACATCATTGAATTCAGTGCTTTCAAAAATCTCATAAGTTTTTTTTTCTCATTCAGGTAAAGTAGAAAATACCTGAAAACCGTCCTTCACACAACAATAGAACACGCGTACCCAAGAATCAATTTTCATTCTCAAGTCAGTAAATCGCTTATTTGTATAATATGGATGTAGGGAAGAATATAATCTCTAAAGAAATATCAATAAAAATCAAACAGGATCAGTTCACAAGTATTTGTAAGAAATAATAGCAAAATGAGTATAAACAGCCTTTAAGAGGAACAGCATGTAGAAGTCAGGTTAAGAAATAAACCTATCCCGAAATAAAAAAGAGGAATAGAGTGGTTTAAGGAGGAAAGGAATAGCTAATGCTGAAGAAGGGGTTGGGGTGATTGGAGACAGAATCTCTAGGGGATGCAGTAAGTGGTGTGGTCTGGATTCTTAGGGGGTTAAAGAAGACGGAATGGAAAAAGCAAGCAAAAGGACACTAGAACCTAATATCAAGCGAATGTATGTTACATCTTCTCCATGTGTGTGTGTGTCATTTGTTTCTTCTTTTTTTGTCCCCTGATTTCAAATCAGGGACATTTCGTAGAAGCATAGTGCTACTCACTGCTGAAGAACTCTGTTAAAGAATGTTCTGTTAACTTAGAAAATTTATGCGAAATTTTTACAAACCTGGATACAAGAATCATTATTTAATAATAATATGATAATAATATTATTATTAATAATAATAATAATTAATAATCTTCTTCTTCTTCTTCCTTCCAAATATTAAGCCAAGGCCTGTCACGATCCTATAGAAAAAATTTCCTTCCATCGTAATAATTAAAATAATAATAATAATAATAATAATAATAATAATAATAATATAATAATAATAATAATAATATTTATATTACAGGCCTCAGGAGGCCCTTGGGGGAGTAGGAGGTTAAGGCTCCTACTTTTCCTTGACAATCGGCACTTGATGTATAATTAATAATAATAATAATAATAATAATAATAATGATAATGATAATGATAATGATAATGATAATGATAATGATAATGATAATGATAATGATAATGATGATAATAATAATGATGATGATAATAATAATGATAATAATAATAATAATAATAATAATAATAATAATAATAATAATAATAATAATAATAATAATAATAATAATAATAATAATAATAATAATAATAATAATAATAATAATAATAATAATAATAATAGGTCCTCAAGTCATAGAAGAAAAATGCAGAGCTCAGAAGCAAAAAAATAAATACAAATATACGGTTCTGCAGAAACAAGTTAATACTCCATTGCGCGACAGGCCTAGAAGACCCTTGACCTACCAGCCTGTTGCTGGCCTCACATCCACATGTGTTAATTACAGAGGTGAATAATCATACAGCCAGTAGAGGAGTAGCATTTAGTCACCATGTAGGGTCTCCCAGTCATTATAGCTGATTTACTGAATATGGAGCCGCCACTTTCTTGTAGCTATCCAAATTCCTCAAGATGTTGGATGGGTATTGGTACCATGCGGGCAGAAATTTCATGAGAAATTTTCTAACTGCATGGGGACTCGGACCAGTAGATCTGAACTAAGGCATATCAATACTTTAACCACTCGGCTACGGCTGGGGACACCTGCAGATATATGAGGTGGTTAGAAGTAAAGAGGCGTAAGTGGAAGTTTTGCAGTATCGAGAAAAACAAGTTTAAAGTTGAAGTTATATAAGGAAATCATAGTTAATTCAAAATAATAACAATCATCATTTATCTACTCCTAATGCATAGGCCTACACTTATATCCCTTTACCACTATAGATAAAATTATGCTTCAAGACTGTATTTATGCATCAAACTCGTTTTTTGCAAAAAAATCACTTACAACCCTTTGTTTCTAAACGCCTCATTGAAATTAGATGACGAAGTTTAAAATTTTATGGAAACAAATGAATTCTAAGAGATTCCCTAAATAAATAATTGTATTCTATCAAAATAAGGACAAAGTACAAGTATATAGGACTACAATGAAAAATTAATTCTAAGAGACTCCCAAAATAAATAATTGTATTGTATCAAAATACGGACAAAGTCCAAGTATGTACTATTAAATTGATTGGTTAAGCAAAAAATATATTGGAAGGAAATACGAGGATTTACATTAAACAAAGAAATATTTTGATTCAAGGTTCATTAATGATCAGTTGACCAAGGCGACAAATCGAAGAAAAAAATTGACAACAAGGACCAAGTGAGAAAAGAAGCTGATATACAAACAATGAGAGAGCTATGCACTCAAAGTAAAACAACAAAAGTTACTAGGCCTAAGTACTTTGTGTCATCATTCGCTATTACAATAAATATTATTATTATTATTATTATTATTATTATTATTATTATTATTATTATTATTAACTAACTCATTGGCACTATAGAACCAGTAGATTCATGGCCGCGCGAACATAAGCTCTCCATACATCCCTATCCTTAGCTAATGTTTTCCAATCATTCCCTGTATAACCCACTTCCCTAATAACAGTTAATGTTATTCTCCACCTCATTCTTGGTCTACCAACTGGGCTTTTCCCTCTGGTTTTCTTTACAAGAAGCTTCCATGCACGTCTTTCATTCCCCATTCGTGCCACATGTCCTGCCCATCGCAGTCTACGAGACTTAACTGTTCTTATTATATCTGGCTTCCTATAAAGACCATGTAGTTCACTGCCATGAAGTCTTCTCCATTCACCTGTCTGTTCATCTCTCTTTGGTCCAAAAATTTCCTAAAAACCTTATTCTCTAATACTCGCAATCTCCTTTCTTCCCTTAAAGTAAGATTCAATTGTTTGCATCCATATAATATAACTGGAAAAATTTATACATTTTTCAGTTAAATGTTTTTTTTAAGGAGTTGGGACGTCAAGAGTCTCTGTAATGCATAATAGCACGCATTTACATAATTTAACCTATGTTTAATTTTTTTGCATCTCACTCCTATTTGTGATTATAGTTCCTAGGTATTTAAATTCAAGCACTTTCTCAAATTTCCCTCATTTGTCATTAGCTGTCCATTTCCATTATATAATGTATTTCTATGTGTTTCCAATATTTAGTTTTATTATTGCTTATTTCCAGTCCCACCTTATTATTATTTTTTATTTTTATTGTTATTATTTTTTATTTTTATTATTATTTTTTTTATTATTATTATTTTTATTATTATTATTATTATTATTTTTTATTTTTATTATATTTTTTTTATTATTATTATTTTTATTATTATTATTATTATTATTATTATTATTATTATTATTATTATTATTATTATTATTATTATTATTATTATTATTATTATTATTATTATTATTATTATTATTATTATGTCCACCCACCGCTGTGATCTCGAGGTAGCATGCTGCCTTATCACGCAGCGGGCCCGGGTTCGATCCCCGGTCGGGGCAGTTTTTCTGGGTGAGGTTTTTTTATCGGGGTTTTTCCTCACCTGTAAGACGAATGTCAGGAAACTTTAAGGCCCAAACGGTCCCCGAAATCATATGGCAATCATCATCATCCTTATCATTGTCATCTCATTGTCATTATCCTTCACCGGTGTGGAAAGCAAAGGGAAGCTACCACACCTACAATTCCCTAGTAAAGCTGCAAAGCATAGCATGAAAATGCTATGATTGCAGTGAAAGACCTGCCCTCGGACAGAATTACTATGGATGGATTATTATTATTATTATTATTATTATTATTATTATTATTATTATTATTATTATTATTATTATTATTATTTATAATGCTGTCGTTTCGGAATAAAATCGTTGCCTTTGACGTAGCGGGCCCTACTTAGATCACCGATCGGGCCAAGTGTTCCTATGCGAAATTAAAACAAAAGACAGCCATAAGTCTAACTTTTCGCTAAACTACGTTACAATCTTACCTTTTAGTACATAAGAATCCTAGCTCTAATTATAACCAACATTATAGATTATTAATTTATTTTTTAGTGAACAACTCAGTAAAATCGTTATACAAAAACAATTATTGAACACACAATTATCAAATGTGTACTTCCAAGGAATCTGTTCATTATTTGCTAAATTCTTTGAACTGTGCGCAGAGACATCTGATTGCATAAATATATAAAAGTGTACGCATTAAAAAAATGTATAGAGTAAATAAGCTTACATTGTTTTTATTGAAATGCAAATTAGAGAGTTTAATTTTACTGGATTACAATATTAATTAACTCAGAATAAACTTAACTCGCACAGAAAGTGATAAAGAACAATATTTGGATAAAGAAGGTTACGAAATGTTTAATTTCCCTCAATTTATGTAACCAGCCTAATTAATTGACAAATGAAACGAACGCTACGAACATATAAATTAGAAGTTTAAATGTCTACAATATACAACTGATTTACCTCTAAAATGAATTGTATACTCTCTACTAGGGAAAAAAATAGCTGAATTCAGTAGACATTACCTTGGTGACGAGGGATCCTCATAACCGTCCAGACTGTGATGTTCTTGTAGGTGTTTGAAAATTTGTTCAAGTTCAGCCAGTTGCAACCTACGTTCTTCCACTGCTTTTTCAATGCTCTGAAACAAAAACAGATTAATAATTAATTAATAAACAGTTATGAGGTCCCGGGTTTAATTTCTGGTTAGATCACAGAAATTTTTCCTTAAACTGAAATAATCCTGTGGTTGCCCGTGCCTGGAATTTAGATTTAATTGCTCTCCTGACACTTCGTATTATTTATCATCCAACCTCAGAAGCGGTTTATAATTCCGCCAAATTCTAGAAGAGAATACTAGAAATGTCGTAATACAATGTAGTGAAATTGGACAAAAAATAGTAGGCCTACGTATAATAAATTATCATAAGTAGATAAGACTTTTTTGTAGAGCTTTTCGAGATATTCAATTCTGTGTACATTAATTTTGTGTATTTGTTATGGTTTAGGTAGCGTAAGCCATTTAAGCTTCCAAAAAAGCTACTTTTTTCACACTTTTCCACTGCAAAGGGCGATTTTTAGGGGTATAGGAGTTGAGTATCACAATTCTCTTATAGCCTATGTTCATCCGGGAATCTCCTGAACATTTTGCAAAAAGCCCCATCACAATCGGATCAACGGTATGGCCGCGCATAAAGTACGAACAAACAAACAAACATTAATTTGCATATAGTCTATTAGATAAGTGCGTTAGTGTGAGGATTTCGGCAAGGAAGGTAGAAGGAGAAACTCGAAAAGAACCAGACTTGAAGTCTCCATGCGATGGACGAATCGCTATCAGTGCATATTAATTATGTTCCCTACAAGATTTGATAGTTTCTATATATTTACATGTATTAACCTTCATTTCAGCACTTGAGGAAAGTTATACTGGGTGTTGAGGGACGTCACCGACAAACTTTTAGAAACTACATGTCACATAAAAGGGGTCAATTTTTATTAAGAAACATAGGCCTATACTCCCAAACACGTTTATGAATTCTGTTCATTTGTCAAGGCGATCAGGTATTCATTATCATTAAGTACTCCACCAATAAACGTCTGGGCTATTGTAATGCAAATTATGCACAATGCATATTAGAACGAACCACAGGTTACAAACTAATAATGATAATAATAATAATAATAATAATAATAATAATAATAATAATAATAATAATAATATAAGATTAATAATAATAACATTAATAATAATAACAATAACATTGATAACTAAAACAATAATAATTGAAGATTTAACCAAACTATTAATATTACTTAAACTGGCACAATTACGTCTCTAAGGTTTTATTTTCCACTTAAATAGTATAATGATACATACTATTATCTGTTTCCTCACGACCACAAATTATAAATGATATCGATTGTTATCGATTATATTCCTTTACGCTTCTGACCACGTCTCGTGGTAGGTCTAACAAGATTTATTTTTCTATTGCGACATCTACCGACAACGTTCGTTATCATGTCCTACAATTAGATGTTTTTATTACGGTGAGTACGTTAAGTTCTATTACGTTATGTTTCAACAAATTTAGGTAGAATAAGTTTATATCAATGTAGGCTGTTTTGTTTAATGATGGAATTGGAGACAGCTATACCGAGTGAGACAATGTGACCGGCCGGTTACGACACATTCCCGTAAGTTGGTAATTATGTTTCAACTATCTTAGAAGGATCCATAATGTTTATAATTTTTTATGTTTTTATCTCCAGTTCTAATTCATTTTTCGCTACATTTCATACTTTGTTATGATCACAAACTATGCTCACTAATCATACTGTACAACAGTTTTTCGATTATTTTTTTAATTAATGTCAAATTTTTCACTACAGTCACAAACATCGGCACATTTTTTCTGAAACGTTCATTTGCAACGGAATATATAGTTTACTGTTATGTAGTTTTCTCCATTTCCCGTTCATATATATTTGGTTCAAAAAATTTTTAAATTTTCTCAGTTCCTCTTAATCTTAGCTCCTCTCTTAAAGTAACAAATCATGTTTCCCAACCATTAAGTATATCTAATAAATATATATATATATATATATATATATATATATATATATATATATATATATATATA
This sequence comes from Diploptera punctata, assembly GCA_030220185.1. NCBI lineage: Eukaryota > Metazoa > Arthropoda > Insecta > Blattodea > Blaberidae > Diploptera > Diploptera punctata. Next base: position 1,105,963 of record JASPKZ010005683.1, read on the forward strand.
AATGTATGTATGTAGGGCCTATCCTATGTATGTTCGTATTTTATGCGCTGCCATATCGTTCATCTATTTTGATGCTTATTGCAAAATGTTCAGGAGATTCCCGGTATTAACCTACGCAATAAGAGAGTTGTGATACTCATCTCCTACACCTTTAAAAGTCACCTCTAACCCGACCAAACAACCGTTAAACTGATAATTATGATATACATTTACAATTATTTTTCTTTTTACTTATTTAACTAGGATATACAGAGACTTAGATCTGCTGAAATGAGATATCTTCGGAGGACTGCAGGATACACACTACTAGATCACAAAAAAAAATGAAGACATCTTAGAAGAATTACACATGGAATCTTTAGAAAACAAAATTTCTGATTATAAGTCAAGATGGATGCAACATGTTCATCGAATGGAAGATCACAGAATACCCAAACAAATGTTAAGATATCAACCTGCAGGAAGAAGAAGACCAGGACGTCCACTCAAAAGACTTCTGGATGGTGTTTCTCTTGAGGCCGAAACAGGTCAACAAATGGCCTAAATTCGTGAATGTACTATGATGCTGATGACTTATTTAACTAAATATAAAAACACATTTAATTCATTTAGGTGTAGCAACGGTCGCCGGGTATTGGCTAGTATTTACTAAATTAGAGCAAATAAAAAAAAACATATTTAAATCGCAAATATAAAATCATGGTATGATGTGCAGCTACAAAGCGACATGGAATCAGCCTCACTTTTTTTAACAGACAAACTTAGCACAGCTTACAGACATGCAGAAACAAGTGTAATCTGCAGAAACAATCGTATCTCTGAAACCTATCCAAACTCTCCGTCTTGTTCACAACAAATTTACAGCACAGATTCAGTTCATTGATCCGTTCAACCGTTCATCTAATTCTTGGAATACATCTCCTCGAAAAAAGAAAGAAAAAAGTTCAACATTTTCACAAACATATTTCGTACTTTTCACTTCATCTGGAAGAACATACACATAGATACACACACATACATAATAGACAGCCTCACTCACAATAAACAACCTTCTCCAACGCAAAGTAAAAATATTTCCAAGATTTTTCTTTAAACCATGCATATAAAGTGCAATGGACTATATAACAAAAACACTCCTTTTTTCAACCCTCCATTCTTAAACAAAAAAAATTGGCAGAAAAATATAAGAGTAATACAAAGAAAGACAAGTTAGTGTTGCATTAGCTGTTCTTTTGTTCTAAAAGCAATACTTTTTATCCGTTTCTTTGCCTTTATGTCTTGGAGATTTTCCAACGAATAAAGATATGTAATGTTTAAGGGAAAAAATCTTAAATATGGCTGAGTGAAGCAAGATTTCTGGCTCAACAGAAGTTATTCGTAGTTTGATTTCTCGACGGTCGTGAATAAGTGTTTACATCTTTAACTTTTGAAAAATTACAGGTCTATAAATTGAACAGAAATTCAATGCCAAGTCGTTTGTAAGGAATCTGGATCTTATCTCTCAAAACATCCACCATTAGAACGAAGTGTTTCCTTCACATACAGAGAACACAAAATAACCACTCTTAAAAAGCGATGTACCTTATTTTGACTTTATGATACCATTTTTAACTTAGTTATTGCCGTTTTATTTCTACATGCTAATAGGATTCTAACTAAGATTCAGTCTGAATAAAACTTAATAGCAATATTATTCCATTAACAATAACGTATACCGTATGCTTTTCAAATGCTGGAGTTAGTTCTGGTTGACTAATGGTTAACATTCTCGCCTCTGGTGACAAAAATCCAGGCGGTCCCGATGGATTTTTCAGTGCATAAAACACGTAAGTGTAAGTTCCTTTCGAAAGGAACTAAATCCTTAGATCAAGTTTCGTAGATTTGCGGCACATAAAAGAATCTCAAGCCTGAAATAAAATACATCTGAGCAAAACGTGTTGGCCACACACAGATTTGTACTTTGACGCTAATACAGTAGTTGTCAGAGAGCAATATTAAATAAAATAACAAAAAAATAAACTTTGGAGTTAATTTAATAACAGTAGGCTTATATTTAATTTTATCAGTCGTTAAGTGACTTCAAGTTGTTAATTTACAGATCACATTTTTCTATACATCAAATATTCGAAAATAGTTGAATGCGGCCCTACCTGGGGGGGGGGCTACAGCGTCCGCCCAACTGAGGGCCGCAGTCAGGTATTCCCGTGTGTTAGATAGACAGATAGATAGAAAAATGTGATTTATGAAATAACGACTTTAAGTCACTTAGGTTAACATTAGATCTTAAGGCCAAACAATCCCTTATGATTATTACTGTCGTAAAAGTACGAAATTAAACCTGCATTATAATAGCTCCTGCGCCATAGTCAGGTGGTCTAAGCAGGCATCATGTCCTGGCGCAGAGATACGGGACATGCGCTGATTCTCACGTTCCATGGGGGAAGACATTTTGTCATGGAACTTCGGCCATATGGGACCGGTGCCCACCCAGCATCATGAGGAATTTGGGTAGCTAGAGTAAATAGCAGCTCCAGGTTGAAAAAACCAGCTATAACGGTCTAGTGATACGACAGGCAAATCACATTTCATCCCAATACTGGTTTAATCATTCATATACGTAAATGACACTTGGATGTGGGGCAGCAGCCGAATGCTAGGCGAAGGGCCTTTAAGCCAGTCGCAACATGGAGTTTAATTAAATTATCACGTATGGAAAGTAAGTTGAAGCTTTTATGACATTTAAGCATTCAATTTGCTGTTAAAATGTATGTTTATTTGTAATATGTAAACATATTAAATAAAAGAACATAGCTGTAAAGAACGTCTGTAAAAATCTGGCGAAATGTTACATCGCAACTAAATGTTTGTTTTAGCGTACTGTGTTCTGTTGCTGCTCCATGTTCTACCAGGAATCTGTTGGTTTCACATTCAAATGAATCAATTACAGAAGTGGATGATCATCCAACCTGTATCGGGATAATTGCGAATATCAATATACGGGATCTTCAATCGTTATAGCTGGTGTTCTCAACTTGTACGCTACCGAAAAAAATGCAACACCTTCAAAGACAGGTTAATTTTATTGAAAGTAATGTGACAACAGGTAGTTTATCATTGTAGGAGTATACGGTAAAAACTAACAAAATGCATGACGCGACAGACCTAGAAGGCCGTTGGCCTGCCATCTGGCTGTTAGCCTCACATCCACATTTGTTAATTAGAGACAGACGATCACCCAGCCAGTGTAGGGTCAACATGTCGGGTTTTCTCAATCTGAAGCCGCTACTTATTGTAGCTACCCAAATGCCTCATGATGCTGGGTGGGCACCGATCCCATATTGGGCAAAATTCCATGAGAAAATGTCTTCCCCCATGGACAACCAAATCAGTACAAGTCGCGTAGATCTGCGCCAAGGCATCTTTTCTTAGCCACTCGACTACGGCGTATATGATAAATTCAGACCAAATGAAACACAGATGTCACAATAAAGGGTGCCCAAATAGGTGCAACAATATACAGTGAACCTCTCTTTGGCGGAAATGCATGCGTGTATTCTTGCATGAAAACGGCCATAAAGGTGCAAAATGGTATCCTGCAATCCCAGGCAGCTTGCATCTATTGGCTCAATTCGGCAATAATTAATTCAGGTTCGTAAAAAGAGTAAGTTCCCGGTTCATCATGTCATATACGTGTTCAATTGGCGAGAGATCTGGGAATTTTGCTAATCTGGGCAGTTGTTGTACACTACCAAGAACATGTTGCGTAGCAGCAGCCGTATATAGATGTGCGTTGTCCTGGTGAAAAGCGAATCATCATCTTGTCGAAGAAATGACAGTATCTCGGGGTTAACAACCTGTGCAATGAAGCCTGAGGTGAGGCAACGGTGTCATAGGCGAATGCACTCCGGAAGATGATGATCACCAGGTCTATTCCCTACACATATATGTCCATCACTCGCATACAGACAGAACATACTCTGATTGCTGAAGGCAATTCCACTCTCCAGTCGACTCTTTCAAGGCACCAGAGTATTCGTGCTTGGCAGTGTCCTGGTATAAGTGGTAACCTGACCAGAAGCAAACGTGATCTAAGTCCTGCTCCAAGCAGACGGTTCCCAATGGTTCTACGTGACACAGCGGGTGCAACATGTGCCCGCATTTCTTCCTTGGATGCTATTTGAAAGCTGTCACTGCTGCTCGTAAAATGTGTCGATCTTGATTGCGCCTGTACTGTGCATCCGTCCACAGGAGTGGGAACTTTCCACTGACCACTGATAAAAGCAGCGACCATCACTGATACATTATGCCCAACATTTGCAGCAATCCTTGTTCATCCAGCTTCCAGCAGGCCTACAATGCGACCCCGTTCTAATGGCTGAAGGTTGTTGAAAAGGAGTATGTACTCGTCGGCGGGGCATTGCTGTAGGCCTACCCTATAGTGAATGTTACAAATATTGTTCAGCTCTAATAGGACAACAGTTACTGTTTGCAGAGCCTCCTTAGCGCCATCTGATCGCCGATGACCGTAACAAATGAATCACAACACTACAACTCCTCAGTATGCATATATTATACTCTTATAGGCCTACCAATAAACACAGTACTTGAGTGAAGTTTTCCTTTTTTTTCTGGCTGTGATGCTATAAGTTATCGTAGCTACCCAAAATTCTTACGATTCAGAGCGGAAGCCGGTTCCATGAACTATGGAATTAATTAAAATGACCTCCCATGGAGGCTGGAACTAACGCGTACATACATCTGCGACAAGGCAGGATACCATAGATCGCTCGGCTATGGTGCGTGATGATTACCGTGTTCAATATTTTATAACTTTGTAAATTCATTAAGACGTTAGTTCTATACAGTACTATGTTACCTTGTTTTACTCCTCGATTTAACTCTATAGACCTAATCAATAACAAAAAAAAAGTAAAATTTGAAAAATAAAAAGTGATCAAAATGCCACGAACAACCCAGTTCATAAATGGAATATTAAAAAATACACTAGAATGAATATTATACGTGATTTGGAAAAACGAAAATAATGGCATTTTGGGAAGTGAACATATAAGATCAAAAATCATAATAGACAACAAACCTCTGGAACAAGTAACAAATTTTAATTATTTGGGTTGTAGTTTTACTATAAACACAAAAACTGAAAGAGACGTAAATGTGAAACTGTCAAGATTTCAAATGATATGTGGAATTATACATAAAACATTAAAGAGCAAAACAAGAAATGATACTAGATTGAAGTTTTATAAAACATTGACAGTTCCTGCATTACTTTATGGGAGTAAAACTTGGGTAATGACCAAAAAAATTACAAAGTAGAATACAAAGTGTAGAAATGAACTTCCTTAGAAGAACAAAAGGCTGCACAAGAATGGATCGGTTAAAGAATGAAGATATAAGAAGAGTTAAATATATATCCATTAGGCTAAACGATCAAATCAAAGGATATAGAGAAAAATTGTTTAGTAAAGTAGAAAGAATGAACGTAACAAGATTACCAAAAACAGCATTTAACTACAAGCCATGAGGTTCAATGAATATAGGAAGGCCAGTAAAAAGATGGACAGAACAACTGTGAGGCGGATGAGGCATTTTGCCTAGCCCATGAAGTGAAGAAGAAGACGTGATTTGGACTAAAGTGAAAACTATAAAGCAGTAACTCAGCCACAATCCTAGACACTAACTCACGTGATTTGGACTAAAGTGAAAACTATAAAGCAGTAACTCAGCCACAATCCTAGACACTAACTCAAACACTGTACCAATGAAGGACCCATTTTTCATATTTTAACACACAGCATTTCTTAGAATAAATACCTTGCGATATAGGTCTACCCACAGGATAAAATGCAGGTTGTAGCAATTTGTTCAAATAAAAATATAAAATAAACATACAGCCATCTCTGCTCATAATACAAGCACACATCCTCTACGTAAAGTGGTCTGATGAAGTGGTTTGTAAATTCAAAATAGATCACATTGATGCCATCTGTTGCCTAGCGCGGAAATCAAAGCACAAACATGTAGAGGATGGCATGGAAATACATTTTACGGAACCTGAAGGATATAGGCGTACATAACGTCTTATCATGATACGATATATCATAGCCGGTTTCGTCTTCTCAGAGTATAGGACATTTCTTGGGCGTCCAATGTATTGGTTCAAAACTGAATTAGGCCCTATATGTAAACTTGTCATACGCCTAACACGAGATCGTTTCATCCGATTTTGTACGTTCACATTATGGAGTTTACGCTTGAAAATAGTAGGCTTAATCGAATTCGGATATAACTATTTTTAGGCCTATGTGTAGTCTACTGCTAGTCTCATTAATCGCATTTCTGCTGGCATTAGCTCTTAAAATCCCTCTCCTGGCGATAATCCCCGTGTTTCGGATTCATGCGCTAACGGTGAGATTGTTATTGAACTGTCAAGATTTTATAAGGCCCTAAGTTTTCTTATTCTATGATAGACCCTACAGCCTATATAGACCTATATCTGATTTTCAGAATGCTGTCT